>JAPMOB010229442.1:0-33079 GCA_029875015.1 Lepomis gibbosus | reverse complement strand
ATATATATCTCACTCTGTGGGCCACTTGAGCAGCCCAAACAAGAGCGAGAGAGAGAGATGTGTCATTTGCCCTCTTTGATCACGCACCAAGATAAGTAAGGCTTGGGTTTGGCTGGCTGGCTATTTAGCTGTATTGCTTTTTGTTGAAACACAACTTTCCATAAAGTCGATGCGCTCGTCACTGCCTGGATGGGTGGACACATTAAGAAAAGACTGATTTGCTTCAGCAAATGTTTGAAATGTTTAACTCATTGCTATGCATGAATGGTTATGATTATTGACAAAGAATCTGTGGATATATTTACCTTTCCTTTCTCTGCAATTGTATGGCCTCTTTCCAGCAGTTTTATTACTGTCAGGTTTGCCAGACCAGTAAGTAACACAGTAATGTTGATGTGACAAGAACATAAAACTGAGGGATTTTTTTGTACCTTTCTGCCTGAGAAAAAGCACAATGCAGACACACACACACACAGTCTCAGACAGACTTGTGCTGGTCCATACACACACAGACACAAATGTGTGGGGCTGCAATTGGTTGGTGATACGGGACCTGGGTGAGCAGAGAACAATCAGTGTGGGATTTTAGATTTAGGCACAAATACACTCTAACATGAGCAGCATAACAATGACCTCCACACATACAGCTTAATGTGTGTGGGGGAGAGGGTGGGCATTGGTGTGTGACTGTGAATGAATGAGAAAAGGGTGTAATAAAAGTGAAAAAAGAAAAAATGATAGAGGGAGCCATGAAAACATGGACATCCACAGTAGAGGAAGAGAACTCATGGGGTTTATAAGGCAGCAGATGGACCTTTTCTACACCATTAAAGATCAAATAAGCAATAACCTTGCAAACAATCCTTACATCTAAAATATAGGCCTGTGTGTGTGCTGCGTGTGTGTATGTGTATGTGAAAGGGGTTATTTTCCCCTTTCCACTGTCTTCATATTCAATCCAAGAGTGGTTTTAAAAGCTTACAACTTTCACAATCAAATTATTCAAAAAGAGACTTGCACTGCAGCTCTTTCTGACAGTACATGTCTTTAGGACATGTAATGTGTGGACATGACTTTAGGACATGTAATGTGGCCCTATATGCTTCTTTGAAATCTTTTACTTCAAAAAACAGATAAAAATCAGAATGTTTTTAACATCAAGTAATGAAATTCACATTCAGCCAACGGTTTCACACTAGTCTTGTAGTCACATTGTTCAAGTAGGCTAAATTAAGTACTTTTGCGGTGTGGACTTGTTATTAACAAGTTAATCCTGATACAATCAAAACTTTGTATAGTTTACTTTAAATTAAATCAATCCATTGTATTGGTGTTCATTTGGGATTTAATTTTAGATGTAACTGGCAGTGAAGGATGGTTTGCACCCATTTTGCCACACAATTAACTGTTGACTTGTTGGTACTCTGGCAGGCAATTACAACCCAGAGGCTGATGTCAATGACTTGTCAGACTTCACTGCTTGTGATTACAGTCTTAATGACGTTATCCCACCAATAATATGTTTTATAAAATAGCTTTTTTTAAAGTAGGAAATGCATTCAACAAACTTGTTAGACCTCAAGGATGTACAAAATACATTTTTGGTGAGAAACACTGAATGTAGAATGTTTGTTTACACAAAAACTCCACTGGGCAGCTATAATATAGACTTGCTTGCGTTGATGTAGATGATATCTGTTGTGAAATACCTAGATGTAATGCTAATAAACTAAATAATTCAGGTGGGACGTAAATATGGAAACTGTTAATCATTTGCAGCCTCCATACAAAGACCATCTTTTGTTTGATATGACAACACGCAGTGGTTGAGAGAATGTAAATAAATAAACATTAAGGACTGTCAGCTAATGAATTTAGCACAGAATTCAGACCATCTTAAAACTCTTTATTTATGCATTTAGCTGATTCATGGCCAGTGGTGCACTTCATTTAACAAGGAGTCACATCTGGTCCGTGCTTTAATGGCCCTAAACGCAAGGCTCATTAAAAGGGCACACTTCTCCAACTGAATCTCTCTCTCTCTCTCTCACACACACACACACACACACACACACACAGGAACATTCAAAGAAAAAAACACTGTAAAGTAATACCACTTACTTTATAAAAGCCAGTATGCAACAGGCAAATAACCTTTCTAATTATGGCAGCTGGGCTATATGGGCTGTGAAATGCATGTGATTAGAGAAATAGAAATAGAGGGAAAGAGAGCATGGTTCTTTTTTTCCACACAGAGATTATAACGCTTGTGTTATACATTGTTTTCTGTTATCAATCCAAGCCCATTTATATCTCTTTTTGAGATATAAGTGTTGGTGTGTGTAGCTGTTTGTGTGAATTTGTGCGGCAGGATTATCAGACTGTGTGTGTGTGTGTGTGTGTGTGTGTGTAAGAAGTTGATTTGAGTTTGATTTTGAAATCAGGATAAATGCATGAGGAATAAAGATTTGTACACTCTGTGGATGTGTGTGTGCATGTTACTGTGTATGGCTTTGCATGTGGGTTTTGTATAATGTTCATTTCATTATGTGCAACTGTAATTGAATCTGCAGGATTGCCGGCTACTGCTGTTCCACTCCATGGGGAAATCGACTGTTGGAAGTGTTTGTATGTGTGTGCCCATTTTTACTCGTGTGTGGAACGGATTACCTTGTGGTCACAAGAACTATTACACTCTAGTAGCATTCATGAAGAAAGATTAATTAATGATTAGGGTCACATTATTTGCATGACTGCCAGTTACATCTGTTTTCATGACTTCTGACTGTCAACTGGCTCTGTCCACCCACAGATCTATTTACATGTAATTTATTAGACATTAATAGACCCAGAGTGTCACAGTGGAAACAACTTGTAAAATTGATCACATACTGATGGAGCAGGATATAGCACAGTCGTAGTAGTGCAGTAGCCAAATTAGATTTGGGGTTTGTGTGTTAGTGTGTGTAGATGAAGAAATTCCAGAGACTTCACATGAACAAGTAGCCTGGCAATTTGTCTAAGAAATCCAGCTAAGCTAGTGTTGCAGTATGATGTTCCACAAAAAGCCACATGAAAAAACAATTACCCACATCCAACCTATCATTCTTGTTAATGGCTTCAAATGAGGTTTCACATTCACACAATTTCTCTTGCCTGACCCTCAAAATTAAATATTCCAACATGTGACAGCAAATTTACACTGTTATACAAGCTGTACACTCACTACTTTACATTGTAGCAAAGTGTCATTTCTTCAGTGTTGTCACATGAAAATATTTACAGAAATGTGAGGGCTGTACTCACTTTTGTGAGATACAGTATAAGAGTTTTCCAGTTGTTGGGGCATATTGTTTCACAGTGTCTTCATTTCTTTGGGTAGTGGGAGTATATGAAGATCACACTTTTTAGCGTTTGGACAGTAGCGTATATGGTCTTTTAAACATGCTTTAAAACATTTTTGGTCAAACATTAGCAACCATTGGATGTTTCTTGTCACCCGATGAGTATAAGTCCAGTATTCAGAATATGTGGCTCTTTAGCTGCTCGATGTTAGCGTTTCTTTCTGGCGAAAAGGATGACTACCTACATGGTGAAGAATAAATATGTCGACAAATCTGTCCAGAAGGGTGGAATTCCAGGTTTCTCTGGGTGCTTGGAACATACGGCCATCCTCAACCAGCTGATCTGGGAGGCCAAGAAGAACAAAGGAAACCTTTGTTGAACGGTTGTCTGGCTCGACTTCGCTAATGCATACGGTTCAATCCTGCACGGCCTCATTAATATGGCTATGGAACACTACCATATCCACCACCACATCAGAGGTATAATTACCAGTTACTTCGGAGGATTGAAACTACGGTTCAAAACTGCCCAGTTCATAACTCAGTGGCAGGACCTTGAAAAGGGAATCGTGATAGGTTGTACCATCTCCCCCATCCTGTATGTCATGGGAATAAACCTGCTCATAACAGCTGCAGGAAAGGAATCCAGAGGGCCAACAATGGAGTCTGGCATCCGCCAACCTCCAATAAGAAGCTTCATGGATGACCTTACTATAACAACTTCAACACATGTGCAAGCAAGATGGATCCTGAAGGCTCTTGATGACGTGGCAACATGGTCTCAGATGAAGTTCAAAGTTCAAGGAAATCAAGAAGTATGGTGATCAGAAGTGGGGAAATGACCAGCAAGTTCCAGTTGCGAGTGCAGAGGGAGGTGAGTCCATCAATTGAGAAAAACCCAATTAAGTGCCTAGGGAAATGGTACGATGCATCCCTGACCGAAAGATGCAATGTTTCTAGGACAGAGAAACAGGCAGACGCATGGCTGAGTAAGATCGAAGGGTCAGGCCTGCCAGGAAAGTTCAAGGCCTGGCTCGTCCAGCACGGTCTGTTACCAAGACTTCATGTGGCTACTGACAATTTATGAAGTACCTATGACAGCAGTGGAAGGAGTTGAGAGGCGAGTGAAGAAACATCTTTGCAAGTGGCTCAGAATCCCACCAAGCTTCATGTCAGTAGGGCAATACACCAGGTCTGGTCAGGTACAGCTACCCCTATCATCAGTGGTGGAAGAGTTCAGCTGTCCGAAGGTGGGGTGAGGCAGCAGAAAGAGCGTCTTGCTGGCTCAGGAGTAGGAGGGAGGAGTTGAGCTGGGGGCCAGGAGGAGGTGGGCAGTGAGTGGCCACCACTGCCGACTGGAGGGTGTTGTGGTTCATGGTCGAAACACCCCGTGAAAGTTGGACGTCACCTGATGACATCTTCTCCTGGCCGAAAGCTACAGTCATGCACTATAGTCAGTGACTGAGTTAGATAGCATCAGTAAAGATGTAACCAATAGTAGAGCAGACAGCTACTTTTCACGGTAAAACACTTTTTACTCACCTCCAGCTCTTTCTGTAGTTCAGATGATCCCTGCTACATGCGTGTGCTAATCCATTCTTTCACCCATATTATTTGTTTTTATAACTGTTATCTCTATAATAACAAACAACAGCTACAGTGTAATTGACTTTTTGTATCAAAAACATTTTTACATTACGTTTTAACAGTGCTTTAGGGTATTTTTGCTGTAAGCTTGCACCAGTTACCATGGTGATGTACTCCAAAAAGTGAATGACCATTGTGAGACTACTGAGACTGCAGGGCTAAGCCCAATTATAACCATAAGGTAGATCTTCCCTTTAGCAGAATGTTATGAACTAAAAAATGTCTATGCCCGATAACTCCAGGGGAAGATTATCAAGTGCCAGAAGATATCCCCTCGCACATAAATTCCAGAACCTCCTTTAGTTTTCTGCTGTTGATTATTTAGGATTGTGAGGCTTCCGCTCCATAAAGACTGCAGAGTAAAACATCATCACACATATCAACATATCAGGAGTGCAACATTGCTTTCCCAAATCTCTGCAAGGATTCAGCTGGTTATTGAATGAATTTAGAAAATAAGAATCAAAACACCAGAACATTTTTTGCTTTTTACAGAGACCGAAATTGCATTCTCACAGAAATCACTGCTAATCAAAATGCTTAAATGCAATCTTCAGTAAGTCACCACTCACAGTACAAACATTAACTGGTGCATTGTTCAGATGACTGAGCATGATAGCAATTACAAATTACAAATCAGAGAAAAACATCAGATCTCCTGTTAGAGATGTTAATGAATGAAAAACACTGCAGAAAGAGAGAGAAGAATGGTAAGAAGAGCACGATGGGGACAAAAGGTAACAGGACTAAGAGTAGAAAAAAATGACATTTTCCTTTAAATACATTACATTCCTTTAAGTCCTGTGTAAAAATCAGTCCAGTCAGTACAATTTAGTTTGTCTAAACCTCCCGATTCTCCTCCCATCACACTGAGCTCAAAATAATTAAATCCATTCAGGGCAAACTAAGTATGGACAAACCCAAAAAAGAAAGCTCCCCCCCAAAAAGATGAAAACCAGGAATTTGCTTTGACACAAGCTGTTTAACACTTGTCTCTCTCAGTCTGTGGTAGCATTTAACTGCACAATGCAAATGTTTGCACATGCACGCACGCACACACGGACATATACATGCACCATCCGTTATTCATAGTGGAGGGCAGTAGGCATGATCGGGCAGAGAGGCTGAGATGTCACCGCTCCAGCTGAAAAACCACACTGACACCACAAAGGCAAAGTCTATATTCAAATCAGCTGGCACTGTCACAGCCTGTCCACAGCGCAGACTTAAAAGGGCTTAGAAGCAGACAGTCTGCACATACGGAGAATTTTCAAACCTAAAGAAGATTTAACTGCTTTTCATTTAATAAAGCATGTTTCCTGTGAGACAGGGATAAAGGTAAGGTTAGTGGAGAAGAGTGCACAAAGCAAAAGGCATATCCAACAAACCACAAACACACACATACTATACTCGCATATACACACCAAAACACAACCGATCCCCAACTTTCACAGCTTGAAAGATGTTACAGTCTTAGCTGCAAATAGAAATAGTAGAGAATGATACAGAAAGAGAAATGATACAATGCAGGGCAGGAAAGAGACAGACAGGGCAGGACAACATGGTTTCATCAGGCAACACCAAGCTTGTAAGATACGAGTGTAACAGTGACAAAAGAGTGTCAGAATAATTTCTCCAGTCCTCATTCAACATAACTATATTTACTACATCACAGTGAAAGACAAACTGCTGGGGATGCTAAGGGAATGAGGAGGAATGGAGCTTAGTGAAAGTTCAGTCAGGATGATGACTTCATTCACTTTCCCTGACTTCTTCATTCAGTGATAGCCCCAACTATTTACAAAGGAGGCAGACTGTAAGAATGTAAACTTGAGCAACATTTGCCTTCAGATGGAAAAAATTGCCCTGCACTCACCCACCAAAAAGGGATGCGATTTCACAGATCTGACATAAGTTATGAAGAATTAATGAGCTGAGCAATAATGAACTGTACACAGTCTATGAAAGCAATGATGCAGCTTTCAGTCTAATAGAGTAATATTGTAAAAAACAGAGTGATGACACATCACTTGATTTATAATGATGATTTTTACTCACTCATTTACATCAATTGAAGCTTATGTGATGAAATCAAGAATGTGTTTCCTTTTTAAATGTAAATGCTCCGTACTTGTATAGCGCCTTTCTAGTCTTTTTAGACCACTCAAAGCGCTTTTACACTTTACACTACTTCTGCATTCATCATTCACACATTCACTCACTGAGCCTAAGTGCTCAAACAGAAACTAACATTCACACACACACACCTGGCGGAACAGCCGCCAGAGGCAATTTGTCTTGTCCAAGTACACTTCGACACGCAGCCTGGGTTTGAACCGCCGACCTTCCGATTAACGGCAACCTGCTCTACCTCCTAAGCCGCAGCCGCCCCAGAGTGCACACTCCAGTCAGGTCCTGCACATCTGCCTGTAGCAACATCAATGGGTCATCTTACATTTGGTGGGCTGAATACGTGAGCAGGTAAATAATTTTAATTAAGTAGTAATTTTTGGTAAGTAACTTTATTTTAAGCATCAAGAGAAGTTAATTTGTTTACTTAGGTTCAGGGGCAGGGCCACACCTCAAACACTCCTCTAATCGCCTGTCAAGCCTATGCTATGCTCGTGTCTCAGATTTCTCAACCCACCCTCCCTTTCCCTCCCCTTCATCCATTCACCTTCCCCCCTCATCCCTTGCTATTCAACCCGTTGCACACATCTCTCATATCTCACCTGGGTATCGTCTTGGGGGCTAGTAACTTGCTCAGGTGAAACCACTTCCGAGAAGGAATCCCCACTCTAAGTCTCCTCCGCCCAGTCTTCATACATCCTCCCAGACCGGCATATCTGACGGCATCCTCTTCCGAAACCACCCTTCCCCTTTACATCCATTTCATCTGTCCTCAAATTCAGAATATCATTAAATCTTTAAATGACACATTGTTGTGGTGTGGTCCTTGCTGGTAAAGAACATCACAAAGTGCTTCACAACAAGAAATAAGGCAAGAGACAAAAATACAAACTGAAGAAGAATACAACTGCTGTAAATCAGAAATAAATTAAGATAGAAGTCAATAGAAAAGTACACAAAAGCAAATCTTTATAGTTGGACCTTGTGCTGCTAAAGGCGTCCACACTTGAGTCCAATGGGAGAGAGTTATGAAAATTTGTTGGTAATATAGGGCTGAAGTAGATATCTAATGCAAAGAGGTGCCTGACCATGCATAGCTCTGTAAGTGATAATAAACTATAATTGGATCCTGAATTTGATGGGTACCCAGTGAAGTGGTCAAAAGATCAGCAGCAGCATTTCAGGCTACTTGGAAAAGATCCAGGGAGGCTTTGCTGAGGCAGGTGAACAAAGAGTTAAGATAGACAGGATGAGATAAAAGTTTAAAGTATCATTTCCATCTTTGAGTTTTGCAATGTTTCTCAGCTGTAAAAAAAAATTGAACAAATCAAATGCTTGTCATGTTGTTCAAGAGTGAGAGCCTGGTCCATTTCTGACACCTACATTTCAAAGGGAGGATTTAACAGAAAAGGAAAGACAACCAAGACCTTCCATTACATTAGCAACAAATGTTTGTGGAGCAGAAATACAATCTTCTGTTTTGGAAACATACAACTTTGCTACATTTTGAGAATGAGAGATATCATTGAATATCATCAGCATAGAAGTGATAATTGTGTCTCTTATTATCTGTCCAAGGAAAAGTATATACATATACAAGGCAAACAGAATAGAACCAAGGACAACCTAGTGGCCCACAACAAGACAAAGTTCAGATGAAAAGGCACAGTTGCCAACAGCAACTGAGAAAGTCTTTTTTTTAATTTAATTTTATCTTTATTTTTACATCAAGCTGCACAAAGCAGATTTACTGGGCTGGAAGTCAGACACAGAAACAGTATAGAGAATCGGAACAAGTCAGCAAAATCGCTGTGCTTCTGAAATGCTCCCTGTGGTGTATGAAGTCACGCAGAGGACGGAAATAAAGCGGATTGCAGAGAGCTCTGCCCCGGTAGTAGAAGCACAAAAAGTACAAATGAACAACAAGTCAACAACGTTAAGCAGGCATTACCCTACACTCCTGAAATGCTTCCAGTGGAATAAGAAGCTGCACAGAGGACAGGACAAAACCACGACACAGCTGTGCCCTGTGGAATCCCCGGGTAAGTTGACTAGGATACTGTGGTCTAGAGTGTCTAAAGCTGCGCTGAGAGTCAGCAGTACCAAAACAGTTTTTCATACAGTTAACTATGTTTGTGAGATCTCTGAGTGTTATTGAAGAAAAACTAATGTCCTGTCCTAAAGAGGGACAAGACAAGGAGAACTTCAAATCTGCCTTCCATCTCACCTCCATAGACTTTGCCAATTCCTGCATGAAGATGCCTTAACTCAACAGAGGTGCTGCTGACACCACCCACAATTTGCTGCTTGTGGGTCGATCTCTTGTCTGATCAATTAAAATGCAGTTTACTGCTTGTTTCAATTGTTGTTGCAGCTAGATTGGTGTACAAGCCTGTGATTTTATTTCAGCAGTGAAACAATAAGATTAAATGTACATTAATGCAGATCAATTAAATTCACAAAAGGTGTGATAGATTATCATTGTGGTTTTCACTGATTTGAACTTTGCTTGCTGTCCATTGCTGCCTATTACTGAGATGCAAATTTTCTACAAGCTCCTAATGCTTATGCAAACATTTAACAAACACCTTCCCCACTGCCTGCAGCATCAAAACTCCATCTAGAAGCAAAGTGTTGGTAGTCACATAGCCAGAGGTTTGTGTTCCTGAGCGATAATAGAATTATGAAGTGGGACAAGCTATCACGGCCGCACCAGGTTTTCGGAAGGTTTTTCCCATACTAAATGAGTTAAGTGACTCACAGGTGCAGCAACAACTACGCTAGGAAATTATCTTTTTTTTTTAATAAAGTCAATGGTATAAGCCTGCTTATAATAAAACTGCAAGAGAGAAGTTGACTATGTGTCCCAAGGTGCTTTTTGGCAAAAAACATCAAATCAAACAGCTTAAAATTCTGTCACGAGTGGTGTTAATGGCAGGTGGAAACTAAATAATACAATGCTGAGAAAATTGAAAATTCATTTTTCAATTTTCTCAGCATTCATTCACAAATTCAGTTTTGAAGTCCAAATATATTTTGGATGAATTTCTCAACAGTTTTATTCTTTAACTTCCACCTGCCATTAACATCGTTCATACCATCATTTTATGTGAGTGCTTTGTTCACAAATTCAATGACAAGGAGTCTTGAATTCACTACTGCTTTGATTCGTGCCTCTTCTTCTCCACGGCAACGGCAGCCGAGGCTCTTAGGTATTGTAGTATTTAGAGTTGTCCATCACACCAAACTGATAAAAACATATTTTCTTATAAGTGAATAAAATGCATGACTCCATTAGGTAATTTCTGACCATCTGGTCATAGCTTATCAGAATATAAGCCTCTTATTTGCAAAGAAATAACATGGCTCCCCAAGAACAGTTAATGTGAAACATACTTTGTATTGCTGTACATGTGCACATGCAAGCATATGTGTTTGAATAAATCCAAAGAACAAAGAAAGGAAGAAAAAAGGTGAGAATAACCCCTCCACCCCCACCCTCCAACTAACCCCCTGGATGCAACGGTATCCTTTGAAAACATGAATAAGCGTTAGATGGGTAGTGGAATACGATTTTCCACTCAATTCTCAAAGTGTGATTAATACCTTTCAGCCCTACTGCTAAATAACTTATGAGGAAATGTTTCTACTGCCCTACAATTTGATGGAGGGATCTAGGAGACCCAGCCCCCCCACCCCCTGGAGGCTGTGACATGATCTATACATGAGTATAGATGGAAGAGATATTGTATCACAAAAGGTGGGTTTATCCAGGTGGGCTGGACTGGGACTAAAAATTGGCCCTGGCATTTTGGGCCCAGGTGGCCCACCAAAATCGGTCCTTCCATTTAAGGGCTCAGATTAGTGGTGTGACGAAACAATTAGCCAATGAGACATAACATAGCACAAGATTGGGGCCGTGTCAACAAAACAAAAATATATTTGAACAGGCCTAGTAATTAGACAAGAAAATATATGATGAAATAGTTAACTGGGGGGTCTTTGATTCGATCTACTAGTGCTGCTATCGAGATGTTTTACTTTACCAGCTAACGTTTTTGGCAATGCTGAACTCTTTCCTTATAATGGGGTGTGCCTGCATGTGATTCTCAGCTAAATTTTTCATTTCCACATCAGGCAGTTTTTCTTCCATGTAGCCAAACAGTAAGGAGCATTGACTCACAGGATAATGTGCCATGGTTCCAACATCTCTAGATTTATTTCAGTATATTAATAGGCACACATGATCCATTTAACTCTTAGGTGTTGATACCATCGGCAAACCAGAACTAATGCTGACTTCTCATAGCCAATCCGTTACTTTCTCCTGTCTCTAGCCTCACATTTAATTCCTATATCAATTCATCTCTCTCAGCCAATCTGTGACCTCTTTCGGACTGACACAGATGGTCATTTTTCACCAATAGCAAGTCGATCTGGTGCTCAGATCATGATGCAACAGCTCGTTGATTGATGTCAGTCTACGCCTGGGGTGCCACGTTTTCAACACATTCCTGCTGTGCCTAAGGCTTGGGTTGCCTGCAGATCTGACAGTGTGGCCCAACTGTTCTCAGATGGGAAGTAATACTTTGCTAGGGCAGACAGTGCACAGGCACATGGCAGTACTTAAAATTGGACAGTCAACCTTTCTTGGGACAGTTGCATAATCTAAAGAGTTGTATCTCTGCACTGTAACAGTCCGTTGTGCTACAGCGTTTTATGAGGCTGAAAAGGCTTCATAGTGGCCATTCTGGGGCATCATTTCTGGAAAAGCTATTTGATTTGTGTTCCCATGCACATTTGTTAGTTAGAGTACCTGATATTAGTAAGTTGGAGTACCTGATATTTTTCAATATATTTTTTTTCAAGCTCATGACCATGAATATTACAGATGACATACTGGAGAAGACCATGATGGTTGTATTAGTCTGAAAGGACGAAATACCAAAACGTACTCAAAGTAATTGAGCCTTTATAATTTATACAGCCTCTGTACATCTGTTACACTTTTATTCTCCATTAACCTTATGATTATTTCTTTGGTGAAAATCAGCCACATTTTCAAAATAGCATGCCAAAACTCAATAAAGTGAAAAGGTCTCTTCACTTTCAGCAGCTTTGTGCAGATTCATTTGGAATATGACAGAGCAAAATGAGTTCTGTATTGACTACTATTGATAGAGCAACAACAAAATGTAAATTAAATTTACAAAAACATTTTCAAAGATAGAAATAAAACAATATCTTCTTAAATGAATTACTACTACACTCCAAAATTGGCTGTATGGGCAGTAGCTGGGTTTGTGTTGTGTTCGGGAATAATAAATCAAATTAGTTTAACACACATTGGAAACTGTTAACAGTTTCCTTCTATAAAAACATTGAATGGATTTTCAAAATCTGAGCAGGAACGCTGTTCCCTCTTGACTTTTTCCGGCATTCCAGTGTGTTCTCCCCAGTTTCCACCACTGATTTTGTTATTTATAAGAATTTCAGCAAAAGACCAAAATTACTATTTAATTACTATTTATTCTTAGGAGCAGATTTTGTACAACTGGAAGATAATAAATCATCAAGAGATTTCAAATTCAAGATCTTATATTCACATGATTTGTACCCTAAATAACGTCATTGTGCAGATCTATTAAGGATCATTTTTAAGTAACCTAGACAGCAAATAGCATAACTGAAATGCAACCTACGGGTAAGTCTTTCTAAAGTTAAACCAGAAAAGCCAAGATACCTCTTACCTCTGATGTTATGCATCCTGCCTGACAGCCAGCTGCCTGCTTCACAGGGACAGCTATGCCAAGGTCACTGTGGATGTGCTAGCAAATCTCTGGAAGTAGCAAAAGGTAGAGAAAGACAACAGTGTAAGATTTACCTCTGAATTAAAATATACCTCCCTGCAGCTTTTTTAATCAAACTGGCCCCTAATAGTTTGCACACAGACAACTATATATGAAGAAGAATCTGAGAATGATTGAATGATTTACGTCAGCTGGAGAGATATGAGATTATTGAGTCGTATATTTTAGAAGAAAATATGGTGACATCGACTGCACCAACTTGATTTTTCATTCTGATAATTTAGAATTAAGGTTACAAAAAATGAAAATCTTCTGCATTTTAAAGCAATACAGGAAATTCCAAATAAACAATTCCATTAATCTCAGTTTACTGCTGTTCCTACAAGGTAATTTGTCACAGAAAGACAAGGTACTAGATAAGAAGCAGGCCATGTACTGTGAGGTGATGCTAGCAAGAGAAACTCCCCAGGGCTGAATGTTGCTCCCCTGAACTATTTGTTCTCAGCTCTATACTTGTAAGCCCAGGTAGCAATGCCATTTGTCTCTGTCAACAGCTGTAACCATACTTCCTTTATGGGGGGCCTATATGGAAACTTATGCACATTAGGGAGGGTGGGAAAATTAGAAGTGGCTGTCTTTACTGATAACAGCTTTGATTTCTTTGGGGAAAAGTCTATGTTAGCAAATGGCTCACTGAGCATTCTGTGCTTATACTACATGCATGTACACTATGTACAAATAGACGATAAATGTGCATAAGCAGGATGGCATTATGTCTTTTAGCTGAGGAGCTGATGAAGTGCAATAACCAGGTTGGTCAGTGTTTTGGATTTCAAAAGGCAACAAAAGTCTTCATGTTACCTTGTGAGAACACATCTGTTATAGGTTTGTGAAGCTTTAGTAAGAGAATCTTATAAGGCTCATATTGTTTGTTGTAAATCAATGGATATTTCCTCCATTTTCATTCCACAAATGCTGCAGTGTAGGACCTAAATAAAAGTGCAGATCACTGCAAAACAAAAAACGCTCTTTTATGAGAAGAGAACAAGGGTCACACTTCGTACAACTACAGTGACTGAACCAAAATAACAAAGCACAAAACAACACAAAAAGGAGAATAATTTAGAATGGCAGTAGTTTGAAAAGAAGAAAAAAGTATAAAGCCTTGGTTTAAAGGAATAAAAGTAATCAACACAGTCTCCTTGACACCCAAAAGCGGGCTTCTGGCTAGTACTGTAGCAGGAAGAGCCAACGTATTCCCTCAGAGCAGAGTGCAATGTTGGAGAAAAGAAAAGGGCTCAGTAATAGCTGAGATTGCTCACTGGTTCCCCAATTATATGGACAGAGCTGTGGCCCCGGGACACGACTTAATGACCATAATAAGGCTTGTCTGTCTGTTCAAAATCAGCTTAGAGTGCATCCACACTGACCTACAGCATCACTCTAGCCTTAGTTTAAACAGGCAGCATGAGAAGGAGCAGTGTGTTTTGGGAATGGGTGGGGGGACAAGTTAGAGACTGCGTGCTGTCCTGACTGTGTATATCAGGCACATGGACCACGGCCCCCTGAGCCCTCCTCATTCCACCTCATAGCCTTGATGAGGATCAATTTGGACTTGAGCATTTCTTGAGGCTGCAGTTGCTCTTTAATCAGTATGGCTGAACGCTCTGTGATTAATGACAGGTACTTAGCCGGGAGACCGGTCAATAAACGCACTGGTCTGGGAACTTAATACCAGGCTATATGCCAAAGGGGAGAAAGGCTTCCCCCAGGCAGCAGCGCCACCCACATCAGAGGGGGTTCACGGGAGCAGGGAGCAAAAAGGGAGACCAAAACCGTAGCCTACATGTTTCTCCGCATGAATAAATAACTCCAGTCAAGATAACCATTCAGGTAGATTCAGCCCTATATTGTTCATGATAAAGCCCATTCAGGGGGTAAACCCATGACTTTCAGGTGTACACTCACTAATTATATATCATGCAAGCTCCATTCTATTCCGTATGCATTTACATTGTTTTCCCTGCCGATGAGTTAGTGCCTTTGATATCTCCAAAAGCTGAGTGCTCCTTAGCTCCATCAGAACATGACAACAGCACTGTGTAATCCTGTAATCTTCTTATCAACACGATTATGACAACACAAAAACACAAACTAATAATGTCAGGAGAGTGCTGCTAAATACAAGTTTCAACTGCAAGGTCGCACCGCCTCTGTCTATGTTCGTTTTACAAGGCGCATGTTTGTCATAGTGGAGTATGTATTCACCTGATGGCCGTGTAGATATAACATTGCATATTCAATGTTATTCATATTTATGGTGTGAGCTCGCCGGTTTGTCCCTCCGGCTGTTACAATACTGACCTCCAGTGTGCGCACAGAAGGACAGAGCAGAGCGTATTGTCTTTGGTGCGGGTCTGTCAGTCTGTGCGTTTTGACAGCAATGTGACCTCCCCCAAACAGCTCTTGCTGACTGTATTTATTAACATGTGTGCGAGCACGCTCTTAATACAGAAATAGACCTTCAAAAGTCAAATCAGGAGAGAGATTCACTGATCAGCTGTCCAATTTGTGCCCGTCAGCCAGTTTGCACCTACAGTGCAGATAAACAGGGCACGCATTAAACAACCGCTCCTCCAGCAGCAGACTTCACTGATCTTATTAAGAAATCATCACTTAGAAAAAACATTTCAATATTGTATATTTAGCTTGCTTATTTCACTGTTTTCATCTTCTCTCCTCCAACAATCGCTCTCATCTTTCCTCCACGGTAGAGCGGAGCTGAGCTAGTTTTTCTAATGTAAAAAAACAAAAAAGAAAACACGTGGTTGTTACAAACCTCTCTCAGGACACAGCGGGGAGGCGGAGGTGGAGAGATGCGGGCGCAGTCGGGATGGGAGAGGACGCGTTGAGGAGGGAGTACGCTGTCTAACCACTGACATTCTGCTGCGGAGCAGCCTGCACGTTTTTGGAATAAGGACTTAAAAGACAAAATTACGTTATTTCTCTCTTTCTTGCTCTCTCTCTCTCTCTCTCTTTTTTTTTTTTACCAAAGGAGATACTTGCTTTCATGATGTGGAAGATCGCAGGTGAGGAAAGAAGAAAAATGCAATTTTCTGTAGATTTCTGTAGTGAAATATGCGCTGAAGTCCATATGGGATATTTCTACAGACTATTTCCACACATTAAAATTTCTTTAAAGTCATACCTTGACTAAAAAAAAACTCAAAATGGATTTCTTTAATAGCTCCAGCCTGGAGGTCGGAAGAGATGCACAAAATATCTCCTCTAATTCCACCTCTCAGAGCCAGTACACCCAGCTTGCTATCTGGGCTCTGGCCGGACTTGTCAGCTTTCTGATTTTGTTTACAATAGTCGGGAATGTCTTGGTTGTTATCGCTGTTTTAACGAGCAGAGCCCTGAAACCACCCCAGAATCTTTTTCTCGTTTCCCTGGCCAGTGCGGACATACTGGTGGCCACCCTGGTCATGCCCTTTTCTCTGGCAAATGAACTCATGGGCTATTGGTTTTTTGGCAAAATTTGGTGTGACATCTACCTGGCTCTGGACGTTTTATTCTGCACCTCTTCTATTGTTCACCTGTGTGCTATTAGTTTGGACAGGTACTGGTCAGTGACACAGGCAGTAGAGTATAACTTAAAGAGAACCCCTAAAAGAGTGAAAGGGATGATTGTGGTGGTGTGGTTGATCTCGGCCGTCATCTCCTTCCCACCGCTGATATCAATGGACAGAAGCAGCAGTGAGGAGAGTCCCCAGTGTATCCTGAATGATGAGACCTGGTACATCCTCTACTCCAGTATTGGCTCATTCTTTGCCCCCTGTGTAATCATGATCCTGGTCTATATTCAGATCTACCAAGTGGCAAAGACCAGGACCAGAACAATGTCAGAGAAGAAGAGGGATGTGGACTCGCCACAGGAGAATGGGATGGGCAAAGCTGAACCAGGTGGAGAAGGGTCATTTAAGTCCAACAGGGGCGGGAGTATGAAAGACCAGGAGCGTGAGAACGGGCACTGCCAAGAGCAGGCAGTAGAATCCACTCTACCGAATGAGCCAAGACATCCACCGACAGACCACGACGATGATTTCGAAGATAGCAGCTCGTCAGATGAAAAACCTAAAAAAAGTTCCAGTTCTTCCAAACATCAGCACGAGGACAGGAAGGACAGGAAAGACAGGAAGTCCAGCCGGAAAGGCAGCTCCGCCTCTAAATACTCCAGCAGGAAGTCACGTGCCAGTTCCAAGTCTATGGAACTTTTCTCATCTCGCCGCAAACGCCGGAGCACCGTCAATCGGAAGAAGGTCTCCGCCGCTCGGGAGAAGCGCTTCACCTTTGTCCTCGCCGTCGTCATGGGCGTTTTCGTCATGTGCTGGTTCCCGTTCTTCTTCTCGTACAGCCTGTACGGAATCTGCCGGGAGTTGTGCAAGATCCCTGACACGCTGTTCAAATTCTTTTTCTGGATTGGCTACTGTAACAGCTCACTAAACCCGGTCATCTACACCATCTTCAACCAGGACTTCCGCAGAGCCTTCCAGAAGATCCTCTGTAAGTCATGGAAACGCTCTTTCTGAATGGTTCCTGCGTGGATAGGGTTGTAATAGACATTTTGTCTTCTGAGCTTCTGAGCTGTAGGATAAAGTGCTGGCCTGGGGGAGGGCGCTTTCACACCTTCACTTTCAGGGATTGCACTAGAAATGAAGGGACACTTAACGGATCAAAGGATTGAACTGTGCAGAAAAGGAGTTTAAAAAACAAGAATAAGCTCTTTGGTTAGTATTCAGGAGGATTTTACCATTCAGACTGCTTTTGGACAAGGATGTGGGATTTGGCTCACTCCCCTCTTCACTGACTTCTTCTCCCTTCATTTAAATACAATAAACTGACTCATGACTGTTACGCGATGCATGCACGCCACAGTGGCCAAACTTGCATGAACTGCACAGAAGGCAAAGGGTTTACAGAGACACTTGATTCATAATGTGACCTCATTCACTGAATATAATGCGAAGGCCTTGACAATCTCCACACAACGGTTGTTTGTGATGTTAGATAGTGATGTCTATCTCCTCTCTCTGTCTCTTACTCCTTTTTTTCAACCTTTCTATTACGTCACACTCTCAAAATGAGGACCAATGGGATGAAGGGGCTCCTTGCTTACTGTTTCAGTAGCAAAACTGTTTCACTGACTTCAAACAAACAAACATACAAAAAAGACTCAAAAACTGCAGTCATATTTCTGCATAACTGTTCTGTGTAAGTGTCTGAACTGTGAACTGCAGTGGAAACTTTTCATCTGGATGCGTGTTTTTGGTGAACTGTCTGGATACAGTTGCATGTACAGTATAGGTTAGGGGTGTGACAAGATCTCATACCACGAGATCTCGCAAGATCAAATTGTGACGATATGACTTGCCAGGGAAAAGGCTGTCTCGTGAGACTCACACAAATGTATAGACTCACGGGCTGAATCAACTCCGCCCAGTCGATTGACACCGTCGTAACTTGCTCACGCTGTGAGTCCAGACATCTGTGACGAGTGGTAATGTAGCTGATAGAGTTTTGCAACATAAACATCTAAAAAACTGAAGCACAACCTTGCTTTGTTTGGAACTGTGTGCTGCACTTTATGTGAGCTGCTGAAGTTAAGATGTGTGGATCTGTGGTGAGATTTCTGCCTGATCCAAAGTGTTTCATTTACTTTCGGTTTCACATGCAACATGCAGTCCCAAACTACAACGGTCAAATGGTCTGAAGGAAATGGTGTTACTATCAGTGGATCAAAAACTTAATGCACAGCAGAGTAAAGTGCAGGTAGACTTCTCATCAAATGGTGACGTTAGTCTTGTAATATTCTGCCTTTTTTCCCGACATGTCAGAGAACACGTGATATGGAGAAATGTGCAGAAAAGCTGCTGAAACACAGGAGCTTATCCAGGAGTTTATAACTAAATCAAAATTTAATAATTTATCGTTCAGGTGACTAAATCATGACTCAGCAGGGATGATATTACATGAGAAAAGTTGATCTACAACAGGTCTGAAAGCAGCACAGAATGACTGAGAGCTGCATTGACTTATATTCTGTTACAGTTAGGCTATAGAGTTTTGTCATCTGCCACCTGAATTTTGTGTTTTTCTTTATATAAATAAAAAAATGGTGCAGAAAATTCATCTTAATGCTAAAGTGTTTAATACTCAAAATGATCATATAATTCAGCATTAAAGATTTTTTAAAGTAGTGTTAAAATCTCATCTTGTCTCGGCTTGTGGGTTATGTGTCTCGTCACACCCCTTATATAGGGCCATTGTCAGCTATTTCCTCTCCCAGGCATGTGTTTGCACCTTCCTCTGAAAGTAAAATAGATGGAATGCAGACGTACTTTTGAGGTAGACAGGCACCTCGAGGCTTTCAATGTGTGTATGTTCGTGTAGGCGCGTGATACGGAAAGAGAGGATAAAACGTGCAACATGTGGAATTGTGTTGTGATGAAGTGAGCCAGAGAGTTGACTGGATCTTATCCCGACTGCCAGTTAGCCATTGTCTGTGTGTGTGTGTGTGTGTGTGTGTGTATATAAGCCTGCTCTCAAATGGCCTGATTGTTTCCGGTCAAGTGTCTTTCTATTCTCCTCCATGCTATTTTATGTCACAAGTCCCTTTTCTCCCTAATAGCCACAAGAAGCACTTAGCCACAGTAAAAACCAAACACCTTGTCACTCTGCTTTAATGTCTGCTGCTCACACACACACAAACACACATGCACATTATTATCATTATATACAAAGTCATGAAAATGACTTATAGACAGTATTTTCATCTTTACATTTCAAGCATTTAAAGCCACATGGGCTGATGCTTTTTTGTGTAAATAATTGAAGACAGTACAGTATTATTGTGTGGTGCCTCATAATCACACATGTATCAATATGATAAAAATGTATTGTTTGTATAATGAACAACGCTCTAAAGATTTTCATGTTACACCAACCTCTGTGCTTTTCTAAAAGAACAAGTGTTTTCTCTGCTTTGAACACACTCGAAAAGATCAAATAAATAGATTACTTCAACTACTGAAAATTCCCAAGAGTGCATGACTGCATTCTGCGTTACTGTTAATAGTTTTATATTTTCTTTTGATGTGACACTGTAGTTTATGTATTACACTGTGACTCAGAACATGTGATTACTGATCTTTTCTTAAGTCCAATCATGTAAAGGTAGCCTCCTTGGTATGCTGCTATTATTCAGGCTTGAGAGCATCAGTGAAAAACAATCCACTCAAAGAATGCGATAAAAGTTGAAATTATATCAACAACATTCATCATCAAAATTCAAGGTTAGGTTAGGGATTTTTAAAGACTCAGACTCCAAGTGTTGCCCAATGTACACCTGGTAGAAATCATGTGTTGAATTCACAATGTAGGTTATGAGTTTATCAAAGCTGCAATCATTCATAGATGTTTGTTAGGCTTCACATTCACAATATGAAACAACATCTTCTTTAGAGTGGCCACAAAGCCCGCAACAACCAATCAAAACTATTGCAAGCACAAGAAATAATTAAGCCAGTGATTCCCAACCAGGGCTAGTTTTTGCATTAGGAAGGGGGTACAGAACATTGTGAGACTGTGGAGCAGCTAAGATAAGAAGAAATTGTGATTTGGTAAAAAACAGTCATCTTCCAGCTATGATTGGCTGACTGCACAAGACCTTGTGCAACCACAAGTTGTAACACGTGAACACAATGTGCTGTGATTGAGAGTACATGAAAATTTGTTACAATGTGAGCATACATGTCGACATAGATAGCCAAGAGAGCCATAGATAGATGTCTAGTTTCTTCCACTCTACTGGGTACTTCTTTGAATGCAAACTTTAAACTAACTTTTGAGCTTACTGAAGAAAACAAAATGAGACCAAGCCTAAACATGAACAATCCCAGAATGCCTTGTATGAAAAAATATTTAACAATGTACCTTTTATGTAAATTAAAAGTTGAATGTTAATGGTGTTAAATAAGACGCCCTTTGAGGTCTATTCAAATGGACAGGTTTGGAAAATGATGATGGTGTTGATGAAGGGGTACATGAACTCATATTGTAGGGCTAGAGTTGGGAACTACTGCATGACAACATCAATAATTGATAAAATCATCCCCGGAATGAGACAATTATTGGTCCCAGAATAAAGTAGAAAAATGTGGACTGGTCGTTGGCTGGTTGTAATGTACCTCCCCGTCTCCACTATTTGAACTTCTTGATAAAAACTTACTTTGAATTTCCCAACAAGTGTTAAGTGCTACTTTATTTCATGGATCTTGACATATATATTTTATCTCACTTCAGCGAATAGTTTTGACTTTTAGGGAAGTTTTTCTGTTGCAGTCTGTGGTACAAAAATGTTGTTTCATACTGTAAATATAATTGATGAAGGTATGTGACCAAAACACTGCAATGCAGTTTTAATACACTCCGTAATGGCAGTGTACAGGACTTTTTCAATTTTGAACTTGTCGAAATCTTTTGTAAATGAGGCTCAAAGCAGAAAATACTCAGATTAACATTGCTAAGATGCTTCCTAGACAGGCTGAACAGACAAAATGAGACAGTGTACACACTGATGTGATCAAAGTCACAATCAGAACAAAGACTTCTGAACTTTCTTGAAGATTGCTGCTGCGATTCTTGCTCTCCTTGCACATTTCTCTCGCATCACACCTAAAAGGGCTCAGAAAATCTTGTATTTTCTCCCCAGAGTTTGATTTGGTTAACAAAAGGTCTACACTGTTATTTGAATGACATGGCAGAAACAATTTTCTCTTGTTCAGAAACAGTTCTGTCTCTCCCACTGTCTGAGATCCTGTAGCCAAGAGTAGGTGTAAACAATATCTTTTGTAGTGCATCATTTAGTATATCCTCCAGAATTGGAACTGTTTTGTGTACTGACCACACTGCATGTATACACTGTGTAGTACCCGGGAGTGCTTTCACAAAGCCTGATGGGTCGTTAGGAACACACTGTGTGGTTGCATCTAATGAAATCAAATGCCCCAGTTTCATTTTTGTTTATCAACTTTTCCACCTGTGTACTTCTAACAAACATCAATAAAAGTTACTGGAGAACTGATACAGTACAGAAAATCTTTTCTTTTTTTTTTTTAAATGAAAATTGTTTTTGTGTTGTCACCAGGGGCTTATAGCATCAGAACTCCGGTCAATCCACAAAGAGGGCTTAGCTGCCTCAGCTTTTACTGATATGCATGTGTGATTGAGCATTAATGTGTGTGCTGGAAAACAGTACTCACCAGAGACCCATAATCCAAACCGAGTTCAGATTTGGGTCAGTGTTAACCAGGAAGCCTGGATGATTTCTGATGACCCTGACAAGGTATATTACCCACTACCTCTCTCAGCCTGCCTCATGCTTATTAACAGTATTTATCCTGAAAGCTGACTAGAGGTGCTTCCGTGACCAAGCAGAATGGGTTCTGTCATTGCTGCCCCTCTCTTGTCAAAGTGTTTATGGCTTGCTGTGTCAGCGGGTCACATCTTCACCCTGGTAGTTTGCTCCTTCTGCAGATCTGAAGCAGAGCCCCTCAAATGATCCCGAAAAACGCACAGATGGAGATGGACTCGTACCTCATGTTGCCTTTTAACTCAGGTTTTTGAAGACGCTCCTGGGTTTAAGGGGCAAAAAGGAGAACTAAAAAGATGTTTTCTTCTCTATCAGTATGTATATTAACTTAATTTACTTTATTCGTTAAAGAGCACTGTAGCATTGCTCACCTGACAATACTTGAGTTTGAAGCTTTTGCTGCTCCGATCAGACAGGACCACTCCTTAAATAACAAACGATAAATGGGAAAACATATTCATGAACTGAGCTTCAACAGCATCATTCCATAAATCTTTAATGTCCTTAAGTATGTTGCGTTCCATGACAATGATGTCTTCAACTTAGCCTGACCTCCCAAATCCCCTGTCTTCTCTCACCCCCTCACACATGTCATAACTCATTTCAGCTGATCTGCGTGAGTGCCCTGTGGGCGGGAAGTGCCAAATGAAGAAGGGCCAGATTGTAAAGTATTTCATGTTTGTACAATATGTTGTGGTAAATTCTCATAAGAGGTTTTAAAGTAAATTGCCTCTGATATGATGCTAAGGTTTTGAATGCAGAAGAGATTAGCTTTCACTTGAACACACAGTATCTTGTTTTCTGGGGGATTTGCGGGAATTTCCCTTTTGGGAGTATTTGAGGCATAGATTTGTGGATGTGACTCATACGAATCCATTGAAAATTGATTGGCAAAGCTACTATGACTTTCCCTGCCAGCATCTTTTTCTCTTGCCTTTAATCCTACATGCATCCTTCAACAACTTTCCCTCTTTGCATTATCGCACATTCTGTATAGTTTCAACAGTCTTTCTCTGCTGACCACTGCGCCTTACTCCACTCAAAACCTTACCTTGATCTCCTCAACCTGTAAGCTCCACTTTCCTCCTCATCACCTGACTTCTGGTCTGCCTCAGTGTTAATCGATCTAAATAATGAGAAGCAGCAACCAGATAAAAATTATTTTACAAAGGATGAAAAAACTAAAACACAAACATATTACATACCGTAAGTAACCACTTTTAGCCAGAGAGTTAGATGAACAAACTGACACCACTCTCTGTAAATTGGGAAGGTAGAGCCAGGAGACAATTAGCTTAGCGAATTGCTAGCTTTATGCTATACTGAAATTCATTGAATTTAACAAATTGGCTCCTGGCTATAGCTCTATTCTTAAAGGTGCAGTGCAGAACTTTTACATCCTTTACATTCAAGCCCTTGTCAAATCAGTTTACACAATGCTAATTAATCCAATCACAAATCTCTGTATCACAGTCAGTGAATCTGGACAAAAGTGATGTCTGGGGCATCATTCCTGTACTGGCACAGCAGTAATGACGTGTTTTACGTCAATGTGGGTGGTGCAACCCAGAGCCATGCAGGGAGCTCCTTGATCCGCCATTGCTGTAAAATCCTCCATTGGAGAGAACGTTTATTACTAAGAATTGTTTATTATTTATTTTGTTTATTATGATTGTATAGTTTGTGTTAATATGCTTTGGCAACATTGTAATGTATACAGGCATGCAAAAAAAAAACACTCTCTACATGGCTCTGGAGCAACTATAACGAGTGAGTAGGTACAACAACTAGGAGTATGGCAGAACCAAAACCTAAGAAACGTCCAAGAAAAGTTTCTGATCACCCAGATAAAAAAAAAATTACATTAAAAAAAGAAACTCAAGAATGGAAAAACACGGAAAACCATTGCTGTAGCGTTTACTCGTTGCAGAATGCTAGTAGAAGAGAAGGGACAGAGGAATGACAACTCCACCTAAATAATGGATTATTGGCTTGGAACTGTGGAAATTTCTCTGAATTTTGTAATTATTTCTAAACACGACCTCAAGCTCACCTCTGGGCATATGTCATAGGCACGTCAGCAATGTTTGTGTGATTACTCTCACTGCCAGAAGGGGGAGACAAAAGTTCCACACTGCAGGTTTAATGGACAGATAGGAGTGGTATCGATCTTCTCATCTTGGCAAGAGAACATTTAAGTGTACTTTCCAAAATTATAAAGGGCTGCTTTAAAACAGTTCCCCTGCTCAGTACCAACAAACCAAAATGCTTCTTTAAAATAAAACTCAAAAAAATAATAATGGATTTGATTGAATGTCATGTTGTGAGTGTGTCACTAACACCATGTAATTTGTCATGCCTTCTATCAATGTTGCTGCGGTGCTACATCACTAGAGGTGCGGCTGCTGGCTGGCAAATAAAAATGAGAAACTCTATATGACTACAAGGGTATTTGATTAATATAATAGAAAGTCCAGAAATTATTATGATCCACCGGTGAGAAGATAAGTCAAAAGGTAGACATGTAGCACAGGAGAAAATCAGTAATCAATCACTGTGTCCTGTCATCATCAGGGTTCATCGGGGCTCTCCATATCCCTTGGAAAGCAGAGGACTCTCGTGCACCAGCCATCAGTCTCACACTCCTTACACTGTGTTTTTCGCCCTCTTTGTCTTTCTTACCCTATTAATCTATCTCTTGTCCTCAGTCTGACAGCAGTCATCTATTCTGTGAGCATCTAGAGCAACTCCCCCACTTGTGTGGGAGTGGTCTCTGTGGTTTGCATTTTAACAGTGGAGTTATTGAAGGGTATTTCATGGGGGAATAGCACCTTATACTTTCTAAGAGCGCTGCCAGATGGTCAACCCTGATTTTTCCCCCTTGTATTGCTTTGGCTTTCATAAGCTTCTCCTCACTCACAACCTGGAACCAGCCTATGCCAACATGTTTTATGTACTACCCACAACTAAAGGAAAACTTAAATAGACGTTCTGTTTTATTGAATGGACATTTAAAAACTCTTAGGATGTCATTTCCACCTTTATGCCCAGAAGTAAATGCATTCAATAAAAACTTTTTTTCTGGACAAAGTAAAAGTGTAGAGAAGTATGACCACTCAAACTAACAGTGGCACATTATAAAAGCGTGGAAAGGCTGATGGAGGAAGTGAAGGAGGGGCTATCATTTATTTACAGCTCCAAATAGCCCATTCTTGTTTTAACTTGCATTTTTGTTTTAGAGTATAAAAGGTTTACAGCCATGCTAGCGGCTATGTGAGCAGGTTGAGGTTGATGGGAATGCAATTAGTTTCGCCACTATTTAGCTCAAACCAAAGTATTGGACAAATTAAAATTTTGACCTGATGATGGCACCAGAAGAAAAGTTAAGAGATCACCAGAGTTATTAGAATTCATCTGAGGGGCCCATGAATTTCAGCACCAAATTTTAAGGCAATCCATCTAATAGTCAACATATTTCAATCAAAACCAGTGGTGATACTACAGACATCAGAGGATCACTAAATTAATTAGGATTAATCATCTGGGAACCATACATGTACGTACAAAATGTCCATCCATCCAATAATTGTTGAAATATTTAAGTCTGGACTAAAGTGATGGACCGACCGGCAGGCAGACTGACATTCCATCCATAGAGCCATGTCACTAGCATGGCTAAAAATACAAGAGAATTGAGAATCAATGCTTCCCTTTGGACAAAAGCTGAGGCTACAGTATTTATCTTCCAAAGACATTAGCTTTATCATGGGCTGATCGTGGCTCTATATTTCATCCGAGTATTGCATTCAGAAATGTCTGTCTTATGCTCTAGGTGTCTGGTTTAGTTGCCGCCATCTACCCAGCCATACACCCTCAGGGTGAGAAGTTCACTCCTCGCTCCAGCTTTCTATTCTGCTTCATTCTATCCATCCATTCACCCCGACACCATTCCTCTCCATCTGCAAAACAAGATGATGTGGTAAATGAAAAATTACCTGGTTTCCCTCAAACAAAGAAAACAGAGGGAAGGGTGTCCAAGGAGATGGGGCAGGTTTAGGTCTCTAGATTCATTTTACAGCAGCAATGGATTCGTACTTTCATTGTATTCACACATGTTGTATATTTATTTTTGCAGGGAAAGTTACATGGTGAATAATAGTTTAATAGGTGTTTTTAGTTCAGTCTCATTGTCAATCATGAAGTTACAGATAAGAACTTATTTTTGTATCTCTTTATAGTTTTCTCAGTGCTTCTACAGTACCTGCATGTTTGGTGGTATTCAGGTGAAGACTTGAATAAAAGCATTAATTGAACATAGCATGTATTGTACCTCTACAGCCTTGCTTACAGGCATCATGTTTTAATACAGAATAACATTTAGAAGAAAAATGTTTTAAAATAAATTTACTGTAGGTCATCTGTGTGTGGTGACATTAACGTTACTTCCTGCCTTTTTAGCAATGACATTTTGAGTAACATTCCTGCTTAGGGTGAAAAAGCTGGAGCCTACCCCAGCATGTATTGGATGAGAGGTGGGTAACACCCTGGAGAGGCTGCCAGTCACATGACATGAAAACATATGGACAAAGTAACACCTACAGGCAACTTGGAGTTTCCATTTCACCTGACATGCTAAACTGCAAGAGGAACCAAGGACCTCTTGTGCATGTGCCGATAGGCATCCATATTATAAAACATGTTTTGGCGAGTGTTACAGTCAAAAAATCTTACCATTCTCCAATAGCCATAGATAATAGATTTCTCCAGAAATCACTGATGTAATAGTCTCTTGTGTGTTCAGAGAAAAATAAATCTAAAGAACTGTTTCATAACCGGATAAACTATTACCTTGATAATATTAATTTCATATGAGGCACAATGCACTACTGTGATGGTTTACGTTATTGAACTATGACATGTGGGACTGGCTCCTGCCCCTTGTGCCCCTAGCTTACAGTACCATACAGAAGCACACTGCTCAAATGGATGGCTAAATGGATTTCTGCTGACATGCACCATTATACATATAAAACACCACATTATGTATGCAAAACAGAGTGCATGAAAAATGCAGAAATGAATCATGAATATTATGCAGAAAGAAGAATGAATAGCAATCGCCTCATTCCAGTTGCCCTTTCCACCTAAATGAAGCCCGCGGAGCCAAGTCCACTGAAGGAGCAGGAGTCAGCAAAGAAGCAGTGACAAAGTTGGAGATGGGAGAGAGTCATTATGATGTCAGTCTGAAATGTCACGTTATTCCACCCTGGAGCTTCGAAAAAGACAAAAGCCGCAACGTGAGCACAATTTTCTGCGTCATGATTTTCCTGTTAGCATTTGCTGTCCTCGTATGAGCATCCTGGTTGAGACATTATTAAAGCATATTTCACAAGGGAGCTTTAATTCCAGATTAGAGATACCTTTCCATTTTATATTATAGTCTAATATATGTTCAGTTCTATCAGTTTCTCTCAGTGCCAAACACTGTGTTCAGTCACATATACCAACTTGTGAATACCACAAGGACATTAAGGTATTACAGCTAGACAACATTGCTATCTGTAAATCTTTACAGCGGAGTTACTGTGTTCCTATATCAGAGATTAACTCAATACAACAAACAAAAGTTTAATGTATGAGAAGAGAGCAAAACAATTATAGATTGCGATTTATACCCACATCCTAATTTATCTCTTTTCAATGGCAATGCTTTGCAATTTAATCCCTCTCTGTTTTATGGGCCTAGGAGTGTTTGTAACATGCCAGTGAGTCATTAAGTGAAGCACTTATTAGCCTGTTAATCTACCTAATTAATCTGACACTTGGGTAAACAGCTGTATATCGGCAGTCACTTGAGGAACAGTCTTGGAGTGACTGCACACACACTGACACATGCCGAGCGCGCGCACTTACACTCACGTGGCTGCACATCTGCAAGCTCACACACTCACTTGCGCGCAAAAACTTGATGATACACAAACACTTACTCTCTTACTATGTGTGAGTGTGCTCATGTAAATCCCCATACAACTGAGATAAACAATGCCTGTCTGTGGACGGAGAACATAAGCAGACAACTTCAGACAATTATACAGCTGTAATGATGTGAATATTTTTAGCTATGCTAGCAGCGTGGCTCCAGGTATGGCAAGGTTAGTCTGTTGTTCAGTCCACCACTTTGGTCCAGACTGAAATACAGTATTGCATCAACTATTGGAGGGATTGCAATTAAATGTGGTACAGACATTCTGAGTCTCCAGAGGAGACTCTGGCAATCTCCTGACATTTGGTAGAGACATTCATTATACCCTCACTTTGACCACCAACACCATCATAAGGTCAACATTTAATTTTTCACAATACTTTGGTGTATGACTAAATATTTGCAAAACAAATAACTTTCACCTCAGCAGTAGCCTACTTTGTGTTCAGTGCTAATTAGCGAATGTTAGCACATTAAGATGGTGAACTAAGATAGTGAATATGCTACATTTTAACATCAAACCTGCTAAACGTCAACATGTTAGCATTGTCATTGTGAGCGTGCTGATGTCAGCATTATACATTAAAAAAGCATAGCTTAAAGCACAACTGTACCTAAGCACAGCCTCACAGAGCCACCAACTAGTCTTGTTTTTAGTATTTGTGTATTTACCTACAATTTCCCTAATCGTAACCCTCTGTAGTCTTCAAAAGCAAATACATGTAACACCAGAAGGCATATCATTTTAGATGGATCTCTAATTGTCTGAGGAAGCCTGATGTCATCCTTGCGAGGAGTCAAAGGTCAGGTCTTCTATGTGATAGAGTGCACCCTAATGGAAATGTATCTGCAAATTATGTTTGTGCCTATTTCTCTCAGACTGCTAGGGTACAAGGGTACTCAGAGAGAGGCTGAAAAACCTACATAGGTTTGCGTGTGTATGTACGAATGTAACAGCAAGAGCAAAAGAAGCAGTGAGATGCAGAAATGTGTGGGAAAATGTGTGGAGCTGGATAGTGAATTAGTGCTGCTACGTGCAATACAACACCAGTCAGAAAGTCTTCCTTACTTCACCCTCCACCCTCTCTTTACTACTCAGAGGATTTAACAAGATAATCCTTCAGCTGAAGGTGCCTGCGACGACGCAATTGTTCCACAAGATCTCGCCTTGTGGAGCCTTTTGATGGAAGCAATAGAAAAATCCTGTGCCTGCTGAGCCACAGGTGGCTGGGTCTGCAGGGTTTCCAGTACAACGCAGCACAACGCGAGCTACCTTTGCTGCCCCTAAGGAAAAGGACAAGGGATATTGGAATTGTAATGGAACCTGGCTGTTTGTCTGAGCATGTTAACGGTCTATCCATCTCATGTACAGCCCACATTTCGGTGATGAATGCACAGAGACATGCTCACACATGAGAGTAGCGATGACTGTATTGGGACAGCAGCAGCAGGTTTTTTTCTTTAAGCTATCCAAGGTAGATTTATCATTTTACAACACAGGGTTATCTAACGAGATTGAGTTGGAGTTCCTTTTATGCGACTCATAAAAATAGCTATTATACATAATATAAATATATATATAATATATTAATTTTATATAAAATATATAATAAAATAATAAGTCAAACGAAAAAAGATTGCATTTCCTCTAAGAATATATTGTGCATAGCTACATCACACATGCAAGTGTAAATCTCCAAGGATATAAAAGGCAGAATATGGAATGAATGCACAATATATCAGATAGCCAGAGGGAAACTATGGCATGTCCGTTAAACGATCTGATTCTGTTGATCAGTATTTCAGCTCCAGTGTCTCATACTGACAACGAGCCATGGGGCATTTGTTGCTTTTTTCTTTAAAATAATGTTTTCTCCATCTGCAGTGGTGTGCTGTGAGGTATATAGCTTGCCAAATTAAATCGTTCCATTGAACAGCATCTGCAGCAAACACAGGGGAGGAAATGGGGAAATTAAAGGGGTTTAGTAGTGAGGAATGGCAGATAAAGAGAGGAACAAAGCATGAAAATACCAACGCTGACAGTGAAAGTCTTGAAGTCTAAGGGAGATAAAAGACTGAAATATGGGTTGAAAGTAAATGAGGAAAGATAAAGTGCTAGTATCTAACTGTTGCCTCGAAGGTCTTTTTTCAAACTGTTTTTCAAACTCTAACCTTGAGGTTTAGAGATATTCAACTATAACTCAGAGGGTTCACCAACAATATGTGATGCGATGTGATTTTGAACAAAATGGTAAAGTGTGACCCAGATTACAAGTTTCTTTTTGTCACCACACTATAAACAGTACTGTATGTGCTGGCTGGGAATTGTTAGGTCTCTGTTAATAATATTACAAGGAGTATGGTCTAGACTCTTGCTCTTTGAAAAGTGCAATTAGATAACTTCTGTTATGAATTGGCACTTTATAAATATAACTGCATTGCAGATGTAGTTTACAGAGGTTATTTACAATGATTTGAACTTAAAAAGGGGGTGAGGCGGGCAGTCCAAGGCAAAATAAATCCAGAAGTGCTGAAGAAACTTTAAGGAGGCCAAGTAAGACACAGACACCAGAGGCAGAACAACAGGAGCCTAACCTCTTAACACTAACACCCGAACCTGTGAGACTGAAAAGCTATAAAGTCTTTTCATGTAATGTATGGTTTGAAATGTTTTTCATCAGGTCTCTTTTCTTAGCTGGACAAATTCAAAAGGGAGAACTGGAAGGAAAACATTGTTCACAACTTAAAAACATTCAGAATGTGGCCACAGACGACAGCAAGATAAAAAATTGGTCTCTGTCTGCAAATAGAGTGAAATTAATGACTGACCTGAGACCAAAGTGAGCATTTATCTGTTTGTGTTTTTCTTTGTGTAAAGGAACTCTCCCAGGTTTTCCATGTGTATAGAGACATAAATAACCAGGGCTGCTCTTGTCTCTAGGTTTCTTTTCTCTATGGATACAAAACAACTGACAGTCCCTTGCTTTCTTGTTTCTGTAGAAAATAAAATCTTTGTGTTTGTAAAACAAAATGTCTTTATCTTTGTTTTGTTTTCACCCATAAAATGATCAACATCAATCTGAAATAATTAGGCCTATGAAGAAAATATGTTCTGACCTTAAAAATCAACCATAAACTTCTCTGACATGTTTTATTGCATGTATTTCCTGTAGAATCCTAATGCCAATGTCAGACATAATCAGAAGTTGAAAAATCACATTTACTGCACTGCATCACAAGCTGTGAACATACATGAAGATTATCACAAGCAGTGTGCATCACTTTTACAGGAACTTATTTGTGTCATTTACATCCATCAGGTAAAGAAAGGTGTTAAAGAATTATAAATTTCCATACTATAAGATTCTGTGGATTAGCCCTCCCTTTAAGCATCTATTTCACTCTCTTACCTCTCTTTCTCAGAGACTTTCCGTCAGCCTCTGTCTTCTTTTCTCTCCTGCATCTCTGCAAGGTCAGTTCACCCCATTACTTTCCTTGTTCAGGAGAGGTACAGTGTCCTTCTCCACTCTTCAGCTCTACAAATGATGAAATCAATAGCATTCTTGGTCCAAAGTTAGAATGTCACTTGGCTTATTAGCACTGAGCCACCCTCCTGACAACAACCACTTGCCAATAGTGCACTCTGTCAAGTTTGGTTTCACTGTGACAGTGGGCAGCATGTGAAGTGCTTCATTCCAAAATGAGAAAAACAAATTACACCCACACCTGCACAGTGACTCGTGACATGAAAGTGAAGCACCTAGTATTAATTTTCCAGTGGATTTCAGGCAACAAAATACTTGCAAAGCTGATATATCACATTTTGAATAAACTTATTTTATTTACTTTATGCTCCATATAACAAAACCAGTCAGTACAGAAGCAGCAAAAAGATGCAGAAGATAATGAGTTTGTTCACTGAGCTGTTTTTTTTTACTGCACTGTGTTATGTATTTTATTTATTTGTATGAGAATGCAACAGCAGAGAATATTATAGTTATTGATACAGTAGGTACATATGTAGGTAAACTGATCAAATTGCATTGAATCAGTGAAAACAGAAGTGGCTTTATACCCCTCTACGCCATATTGTAATTTGATTTGCTTTAAATCCTGCTTCTACTCTGTTTTCTAAATCTGTCCACATTTCTGTTTATGCTATTGAATTAACAGCAAAATGTTTTTGCTTGATGTAATTTTACAAAAAAAAAGTCATTTGTTCCATTAGGTCTGTGTCACTCTGTTTCACTCCACACTATTTTGAATTACACTGAGCCCAATTTAACCACAGGCCTGTCATTCAGCTCTGTCTCCCTGTTTGTTAAAGTTGCATATCTCAACTTGTACCACAAGATGAATTATTGGATTTGCTGCCAGAAAATTACAACCAATTCAATTACAACAATGCATGCATGCATGCAAGAACTCAGTGTTTGCCATACATTGATTTATTTTTGGCGGCCCGCTACAATGTCAACGATAACATATTGATTTTCAATTTCTTTAACATTTTAAATGGGTAAAACCGTATTTCAATGTAGGCAAGGCAAGGCAAGTTTATTTGTATAGCACATTTCAAAAACAAGGCAATTCAAAGTGCTTTACATAAAACATAAAAGCAACAGGGAAAAACAATAAAAACATTTGAAAGCAACAGGACAGTAAAAGTTACAGTGCAGTGTAAGTTATCAATAAAAAGAAAAATCTTAAATATTTAATTAAAAGCTGTGGT
>JAPMOB010229439.1:0-31501 GCA_029875015.1 Lepomis gibbosus | reverse complement strand
CCAGGGTGTACCCCGCCTTTCGCCCAATGTCAGCTGGGATAGGCTCCAGCCCCTCCGCGACCCTGTACGCAGGATAAGCGATGACGATGGATGGATGGATATTGAACATTTATTATATTGATGAAAATTATATTGCTATCATTATTGTTTTATTGCTCAGCCCTATTTACAGTTGACATGAGAGGGAGACAGGAAGGAAGACAAGTGAATGGCATGTGGAAGTTTTAATTGCAGCTGGAGGGCAACTAACAAAACCTCAACCAGTATCTGTGCATGTTTAAAACAAAAAACCATGGACTGCAGGGCTACACACACACACACACACACACACACACACACACACACACACACACGTTACGCCTACACATGCGCACTGACCCCCTTCTTTAAGGATAATGTTGGATTTATTCACGCACTTAAAAACCCTTTATTAAAGGCTTTTTTTAGGTTACATGTTTATTTACAGCATTACATGTTGAAATTCATATTGTAATAGGCTGTATATTCATTTATTGTGGGGAAAACTGGTAGTTCTATGTAAAATCAGACGTTACACACTCCCATATAGCAAAAATGGCATGATCCTTGTTCACAATATTTGTCAGGGGAGTGCCATGTGAAGCTTTGACTGTGAGATTGACAGTCGAATCAGGCTCCGCCCATTGAAGCATCGAATTATCATTGTATTATGCAAAAATTGCTCAAGGAATCATCTCATCTGTCTTTCAAATGCCAGATTGAATTAAATTGATGTTTGCTTCTTTCTCATTTCATTTCTCATCATCACAAATGTGGCCACATGTAATCACAACTTAAAACCAATTTTCTATAGACTGCACTTTTTATTTGTCCCAACTCTTCACCAACCTGGTGCTAAAATTGTTCACTGTTGTTGAATGTTGACGCTAATGAAAGCCAGTTGGTTACAAAGGTTTCATTCTGAACTCTGGATGCTTCTGCATTCCAAACAGGGAGGAAGCTCAGGATAAATGCTTCAGGGAATTCCAATTTGAATAAAAAGAGATGATGCCTAACATCTTTAATTCATGTGTACAAAGCCCTCTAAGAAACGTGTTCAGCAAAGTCAGTGGCTGAGAATAAATAATAGGTGTCAAATGAAGCTTCCCTATATATCTGTAGACACTAAGATCATAATAAGACCTGCAGTTATACTCCACTGTTGAATACTTGGTATCGAATTTTGTGTCTTTACAGAGGTTGTTAAAACACTATAAAATTCAGTGTTGATAGCAGTGCCTGTATACTCAGTCTGGCTGTAAGTTTGTTTGGATTATGCCAAACAGAAGGAGGAGGAGTTTCTGGCAGAATCAGACAGCTTGACAAATTGCAGGCTATGGCGTATTGGGTTGGGGAATGAGGTTGTGTGCACATTTGAAATGGTTCGTTGGCCTGCCAACTATAGCCTGACCAAAACTGTGGTTTTGAGTCCAATATTGATATTTGGGAGTTGCATCACACACAGTCTTGATATGGATTCCTTTACTTTTTAAGATGTAACCAAGATACATACTGGATAGGGGTGTAACGGTATACAAAAATCTTGGTTCAGCATGTACCTCTGTTTTGAAGTCACGGTTCGGTTTATTTTCAGCACAGTAAGGGAGAAAAATGCAAACCTTAAATTGCTGCAGGTTTATAATGAACTTTTGTAAACATCCAAATTAAACATGATAAATAAATAATAAAAAATGATAATAGATATACTACTATACTAAAAGTACTGCTGAAACTACCACCAAGTTCTCCACTAAATAGAATATTCTCAAAACAATACCACATATAGCTAATAAAATATAATAAATATATAATAATATGGATTACGGTGCAGCATTCTTTTCTTTTACCATCTGTAAGCATTATCAATCCCAGCTTGAAGGCCTTCTCAGGTAAAAAAAAAGACAAAAATTCAGAAGTCTAAAGTCTGTTTAAATGCTTTTTATATTTTTTTCTGTTGTTGCAGTGATGTTCTCAAACCTAGTTTGGCATTTCTATATTGACATTTGTTGTTAGGCTACTACTGCCTACACACACACTATGGTGACAGAAGTGAAATGGCATATTTCATTTTCATTACATGTCTGTCAGAATGTTTGAGTTTTCCAAATTTAAATTAGTTTGTTGGTTTGCAGCCTAATTCTTAGCGTTACCCAAGAATATTGGCGGTTTGCAAGAATCATAAGTGTGCAAGTGTGTAACAAAACCAAAAGAGCAAAAGTAAAAGACATCTGACTGGTCTTAAATTACAACAAATAAAATCTGAATAATCTTCTGGTTTTGTGCCGAAGTGTTGTCGGCTTTAGAGAATGTTAACTGTGAACAGAAAAACCACTGGCTTCTGGATGCATTTCTTATTACAATTTCTAACCATTCATGATAAAACAATACTGTATGTTCTTACTTAATAATTATGTACATCTTTGTCTCTTATGTCTATTTATGAACAACTTATTCACAGCTTTTCCTGTATTTCTTCATTTTTCCAGACATGCACAAAGTCGGGAGCCCATCAACCCATACTATGTCAACACTGGTTATGCTATGGCTCCTGCCACCAGCGCCAACGATAGTGAGCAGCAGAGTATGTCCAGTGATGCAGACACAGTTTCCCTTACCGACAGCAGTGTGTATGTATTGTCTCATCACACACACATACATAAACGCACACATTTCATACATAAAAGCCATTCTACCAGGTCATTAAGGCTATGCCTGGCTGCATTTTTGGCTGGAACACGAGAGTTTTATCATCAAAATGAAAGGCAGAACCCATTACTATACGAAGTATCCCAGTTACATATATCTATAAGTTAGCATTGCTCGAAGACAGCAATAAGAGTTTAATTGGCTTCAAAATTGCATTTCTTGCCCATTTTTACACATGCCCAAACTTAGCAGGAGCAGCAACTAAAGTCCCATCTGCTCATTAGCCAAACCAATAAAAGCTGTTAGAATCAATCTCAAATGCTAATTAGGAATCCTATAAACTCAGTCTTTGAGATAAAACCATGTCTGAGTGTACAGAAATGAAAATACTAACCTACGGACCTCTTTGGCAAATGTGAGAACCAGCTTCAAATGTTTTCCAAAGTGTTTCTTTATAGTCACAGTTCTTAATTTAGGGTGAACAAAGCAGAATGCGTCTTCTTTAACAGGTAACTTTGTTTGGGTACATGCGTGAGGCCAAAGGCAATGTTCTATATCATCTGGAATCACTTGCACGCAGGACTTTTACTTCAATTGAGTGTGCAGTACAGGCATGTGCTGGTGAAAAGAAAAACTGAAAAGTAATATTTCCTACGTGCAGAAATGGCACTGAGGAAATATGCCAAAGAAACTTCAAAGCTTGCACAACTGGACAAAAATGTGTTTTGAAACTGAATGGATTAGAGGCTGTTATCAGCTAATTGGTCCAGAGCTTCTAGCGCAAAAGAGTTTGAAACCCTGCATGATCAGTACCACATGGAATTACAGACTTGTGAATGTGTTAACATGTATCTGTAATCTGCCAGACCTCTTGTGGTGCAGGAGAGGCACAATAAGCCTGTGAGAATGCCTGTCCTGCCGTACTGATTAATCAAGACTTACAAGGTGTCCGTTTTAGGCAAATATGCAGCAGAAAGCTTCCAACTTCAAAGCTGCCTGTGTTGTTTTTTCATGAGGATGTTATATGAAAATGTCTTTGTTGTTAATTCCAGAGATGGGGTTCCACCCTACAGATACCGCAAACAGCATCGCCGGGAGATGCACGAAAGTGCCAAAGCAAATGGGCTAGTGCCACTACCTCATATTCCAGTGAGTTATTCATGGGTTCTTTTCCTCTCACTTTCTGCCTCTACACCTCTCTTTAACTGTCTGTCTCTGCCTTATTTTCTTCGCTCCACCATTGGAGACGTGCATATTTAAGCTCTGCTGTGTCGCAGGGCCTGTGATGGAGTATAAGAATAGCTGATAGTGAAAGAGAAGGCTGTCTAAATGCAGCTTGGTGCTTTCCTAAGCTGTGCACGCTGAAGCCTAGCAGACATGAATCCTCCCCTGTGACAGCCGGATGCCTCCCTCTGCAGCTTACACTGTCTCTTGGTAGGAAAACCCCGGCCCTAATTAGGCCTCTGTGTAAAGAGTCAAATTAAAACACCACACAAATCCCCAAAGCCAAACTCTTACGTTTCCATGACCCAACAAATGAATCATGACTTCACTTCATGGGCAATAAAAAGATTGACAGGCATTGTAGGTCATTTTGTTTTAAATTTTACTTTGTTTTCCAACCTTTTCTTTTATTAACTGGTTCCAAATCAGGAGGTAACAGCTTTGAATTGTGCAGTGCAGTAACCTATGCTGGCAGGAGAGGATATAAATGTCACTCAAATCCTTTTTAGGCAAGTTTATTTGTATAGCACACTTCATACACAAAGGCAATTCAAAATGCTTTACTCTTTTTATTTATGCATTAAAAGATTAAAAAAGAGATTGGTGATTGTTGTTATTTAAAGGTACAGTACATTTTCTGATCCTGCTAGTTTTAAATGTAAAATAAAACAAAAAGGTTGAGGTTAGTATCATCAAATTTATAAAAAAAACATTAAGCATACATACAGCAAATTAAAAGAGCCTCGCTATGTCAGGGGATCAATTTCAGTAGTATTCAGTGGTAAAATCTAAATTTATTATCTCTTTGGTTGTTGAACACTTGACACTGTCTACTTTAATGTTTCCTGCTTATGTTTTTGTCCCTTCCTATGGTCACTGACAGGATGTCAGAAGTCAGGGTGGTAAAACTGCCCATTCGGTGTTGCAGTAATGCAGCAGTGACAACAATTTGCAGAGTGCGCTTACAGTTTGACATTTTGCCCCCCAGCGCACCAACCGGATTCCAAAGGATATACATGTGGAGCCAGAAAGGTTTGCTGCAGAACTGATCAGCAGACTGGAGGGCGTACTAAGGGAGAGACAGGCTCAGGAAAAACTGGAGGAGCGACTGAAGAGAGTACGACTGGTATGTTCATGTTATTTTCTGAATGACTGTCCACTGTTTAAAGCACAAGTAGATCCACTGTTTTGTTAATGTGGTTTAACACGTGAAGAATAAGTTGCATCTTTCACACAGGAGAGCACTGTCCGTAGACTAAATGGCCTCCAACATAATACAATGGAGGCAGTGCAGGGAAGGAAAAGGAACATGCATACTTTGACCATCAGCTTTTCTCAGTGATTTTGAGCTGCTTTTACCTAAGTTACTAAAGGCACTGTAAGGATCTGATTGTTACTACCACCATGTCAGCTTTCTGGTAACACCAGGACAACTGTGTAATATTAGTGGCCAGAGGGAAAAGAAAAGTAGAGGCAGTTTAGGGCAGTTATCTTCATTGTCCATTTAATCTGCAAATTATTTTCTCAATTTAAAGATTATCTGTCATTTTAATTTCCCATAGCCCATGGTAACATTTTTAATTTCTTTATTTTAAGTGACAGTTGTAAAAAAAAAAAATAATTTAACAAACTGGAATCAGAGAAAGATTGTGGAAAAAATGAATGAAACGATGAATGAATTATCTAACTAGTTGCAGAATTAATTTTCTGTCAAACAAGTAATCAATAACTTGAATAATAAACTTAGCTCTAGAGCAGTTTGTATTATATTGGAGACATTTATATTTAAACTGGATCTTTTGCATTGTCAGACAGCTCATGTTCTGGTTATGAGGATCTCATTTTAAATCCTCTTTTCTTCAAATGACTCTTTTCTCACCTGAATAATTTTGATTCACTTCAATAAAAGAATAATTCAGTAAATGATGATCATAGATAGTGTATTTAAAAGCCAGCTGTATATTGAGCAGTATCACCTTTTCTGAGCCAGAAAGTGAGATGTGTGTCTGGCCGTTGGGCTTAAAGTTTTCAGTAACAAAGGAGATTTAAACCCGCCTGGCCTTAATGAAATTAATGAGGCTAAGCATTTGAATGGAGAATAAAAAGACATTATGAATCATTTGGGGAATACTAGCCTTGGCCTGTCAGTAATCTGGCCTTCTTGATGAATCAGATGGAGCACCTGCACGCTCGGCCACTTAAGCGTGGAACAGTGTGCCGCCTGTTTGATGTCACTTGAACGGTGATGAAATGGTTGCTCCCTCAGTACACAGAGCCAAGTATTAAGTCTCAAGGCAGACAATTTATGTGGTTTGGCCCTGAAAGTAGAGAAGCTGCCATCACACAGCTGAAGGTTTGCTTTATTAAACCTGGAGGCAATGAAATGACTGCCTTCATTGAGTGATTCTCTGTGCATCTAGAAAATATTTTATCTTTTTTAATGATTTATCATGTCATTGCTGAGAGAAAAACGTCCACATGATTTCATAAGGATGTGAGTAACTTATGTGAGTAAATTATTGCCACAGCTCTTTCACACAGTCAGCTAAGAATGAAATAATGGCTTCACTTAACGTAATTTTTTGGAACAATGGACCTTGTGGCCCAGCTATTCACTGGAAAATGTACGTAAACAAGAGCAGCAGCAGCATGCTGTTTACAAAAGTAAATTAATGACTCATGTGAGCAGGATGGCCATCGCTGGCCTGAATTGGATTTGTATTTAGTGCTAACAAGAAAACAGAACATGCAACCATGTACGCTACTCCTTGCCAGTAGAGACACAACTTTGTATAAATGAGCTACTGGAGACTGTTATCGGTAAATCCCCATCCACCACCTAAGCTATCCTGTAGAATGTCAAATATCTGCTGTTGTCTGCCAAGGATTTTCATGTTCAATTTCATGGGAGGTGCGGGAAAAGGTGTTCAAATAAAGATGTCAAGATTCCATGACTAACTTCCAGTGGGCTCAGCTAACACAAATATCTGTATCTGGTGCAGAGATACGAAGACACATCAATTATTAAAAACATGCCAAAACATATTTTGCCTGCATGCAACATCCTTTACAATATTGCTGAATTTAGGAAAGCAGTGTGCACAAGAAAGTTACATTTATGTAGGAGCAGGATGGGAAACTCTTTGATGTTTTCTTTGATACAGTTATGGCAAATGGGTGCTGAGCACATTGCAACAGCTAACTCAGTTGGTTTGGCATGTTCGCAAGTAACGATTTTTTTTAAATTATTAACATAACTGACATAAAAAGTTGGGGCATGGACTGGCTAAAAGATAAAAGTGAAACCCCCCACCCACTGTTGTCTTTCCACTTTATCTCTTTTTACTCTCCCCTTAGCGTTTCTAACTTCATAGAGGAAGATAAAAGCCAAGCCAGATGGTGCTCACTACTCCAGCTGCATTAAAAACATTTTCTGATGGTGTTAAATGACACTTTCTTTTAAATTCATAACTAAATATTTAATCATACAACAAACTATGTGTTGAATGTTCATCTCCAGTAAGAAAACATTGGGTTCAGAATTTCAGTTTGATTTTGTAGGAACGGTGGTATGAGGATTACAACTTGACCATTAGCAGTTTTACATGACTGAATTCTTCCACCCACTGCTGTGTTTTATTTCTGCACATCCTCCACTCCCTAAAGTGCCTGCTTATCAAAAGCTATTATGAATGGCTACAGCACCCCACCCCATGATTCCCCCTGGAGCTGATTCTGTCAGTGGGATTCTGTCCCAGTCACTCAGAGCTGAAACTCTATGAGTTGCATATGCCATTACATGAAACAACACGAATGTGCCGTGTGCAAGCATAGTACACCCAAATCTGATGGATACTGTTGTGTTCTTGGGTTTTCTCCAAACCTCTGCAGTAACAATGAGAAGAATATTAGCATATGGTGAAACTCTGCCACCTGCAGTTTGAAATAAGTACAACATATGCACTTTTTATGGAGGTTTTCAATGTTAGGAAACAAATTGTCTGAAGAATAAAATCCATGTATATATCGTATGGCTTTTGTCAAAGTAGTTTTATCCTTATAACCTGGATTATTTTTTCAATTTTTTATTCTAGTTTAGATTTTTTACACTAAATGGTCTTTTGTTTTGTCTGTCTATTTTTGTTCTAAAGGAAGAGGAAGGTGATGAAGTCCTGCTCACAGCCACAGCATTATCATGTCACAGGTTCACCCCTGGTGCTTATCCGCAGAATTACAGCTCTCGCTATGCTGATACCACCTACTGTGGTCCTTTAATGAGAGATGCTCATGAGGAGAACCCTGAGAGCATCCTGGACGACCACGTCCGGCGGGTGATGAAGACTCCCGGCTGCCAGTCACCAGGTACAGGCCGTCACTCTCCCAAGTCACGCTCTCCAGAGGGTTTCCCAGGGGGCAAAGGGATGGGACTTGGAATGGCTCCGTCCTCAGGCCAGGGTAAACATCCATCTAGATACGGCCTCAAGGGAGACACCAGCCACTTGTACCACCACAAACATCTGCACCACGTCCATCACACAAGTATCGGAAAGCCCAAAGAGCAGGTGGAGGCTGAGGCAGCTATGCGAGTACATGGCAGCTTTCCCTGGGGCATAGAGACGAGTCATTATGGATCAAAGTCTCGCAGCTATGCAGAAGGCATGGGATGCAACCCAATGGAGCATACATATAGGTACGCACCAAATTTAACTTTTAGTTTCCCTTTTTGTCATTAATGCAACCAAAATGCCTTTGGCTTTTCTACTACAAGTTCTTTTCTTCTATTAAACAGCAGCAAGGGTGGCACACAGTGTAAAAGGGCGTTTAAGAAGGGTGAGGAATTGCGGCCTTATGACATGCCAGGGCCTTCAGAGGAGATGGAGAAAAACCAGAAGATCCTTTTGTGGCTTATGGAAGGACAGAAAGAAATTGTTCAACATAAGAGGAGCCCATACGGGTTAGTGATGACTGTTAACTTTATATAAGTGCAAGCATTTTTTAAAAGCAAAAATAACAGCTGCACAAGAGACTAATCTTGTACTGTTGGAGTAATCACTGATTTAACCATGAAGAAGAGGGAAAATCCACTTTTTTAAAATTATCTTGCCTTGGTTAAGTTGTTGACATTAATTTATGAATTTATGTTTTAGGAGTACGGCTGGGTCTAAGAGGACCACAGGCCATGAAGGATCCCGTCTCAGCTCGGCGGAGCGATCAGGGTCGGTGCACCCTTGCCTTAGCACCCAACTGCGGAATAACGTGCAGCCGTCTCACCCTTTCATCCAGGATCCCACTATGCCCCCCAACCCAGCTCCCAGCCCCCTTATCCAACTGGAGGAGGTGTGCCGGCGGCTTGAGGAGGAGAAGATCAAGTCTGGAACTTTACAACCCAAGCAGAGGTAAGTAGATGGACACTGTTATCTGTCCAGATAATAAGTGCAGTCTTTCAACAGAATCTATTTAACTTGATCCAAAAGTGGAAGAAGCTGGATTTAATCTTTGCTTTAGTCAAAATGAACAGTTACCCTTATGTTCTCAAGCCTGTGTACACCTTAGGGCTAGTTTATGTCTAACTACTGGGTTTGTTCGGTCCCTCAGGTATGTGATGGAGGTTATCCAGAGGGGTCGCACTGCAGTCAGGCCTGCACTGATACCTTCGCTCAGCGTGGTGCCCGCCGTTTCTGAGAGCGAGCTCTCCAAACCAGAGTATGTCCATTGTCCATTGTGTACTACCATTACCTTTTCCCACTTCATTTCCCATTCCCATTAATGATAGTTTAGTTACCCAGGACTTTGTGTTTTTGTGGAGCTACTAAAAGAGACATTTAAATCAGTAATGAGCAATTTCTTCCCCTAATTCCCTTCACAGTGTGCTGTATTTGCAATGCCATTATGTAGTGTCCCACACTCTATCCTTGAGTTTGTTTGAATGTGGTATCTTGTCTAGTTCTTCTGGTATTCCTTAATGTGGGCATAAGACTCTATAATATACTGGCATCCATAATATACTCCTAATCAGCTTAAGATGAGAGCTAGTGCAGGGTTTTGAGTGAGCAATAATGTACAACAAGTTGTCCAGAAAAAAGAAAATAATGGACAAAGAGCAGGCAAAGAATGGCATGATGTCGAGTGAGTAGCATTTTACCCAACAAGTTCATGATTTTCTAAATCGGGTCACTTTGGGTGCATAATCACACCTATATTATGACTACTTATTAAAGGAAAGTTTTGTGGCAAGTATTGTAAGTTCAAAGTATTTAACATTTTTATTTAGAACAGTTGTTAAACTGTTGACCAGGGTGATTTTTGAGGACAGCTGGCAGCTAGTGAGACTATTTTCAGTGTTCAGAGTATAAATGGTATTATTTCTCCACGCTGACATGAACCACTAGGATCACACTTTAATGGTAGTAAACATCAGAATCCTTGCTGGTTATTTCCTCCAAGACCCGAAAGAGGATCTCAAAGGAAGTAGACCTGTATGTTTTCTGTGTTTGTGTAGAAGCTCAAGAATTGAGGAGAGGGTCGGCTTTTTGATCAGTCAGAACATGTTTCTGTTTGATGTTTGGCTGCCCTCTCTCAGATGGGTACTTAACAGATGCAGGTGAATGGGGGGAACAGTGTAAGTGGCAGATGAAAGCCAGACTACGGGGCACAGCCAGTGGGTGAAGACTCTGGTCAGACATGTCAGGACTGGGGTTCAGGACTTGGTGTGTGCCTGGATCACGAGTGACTGACCCTTTCAGTACCACACTTGTAAATGTCTGAAAAATAGCTTGGAGATTGGCATTTGGAAAAAATATCAAGGTTGTTTGTTTTAAAAGAACACTGTGGTTTTTTGAGTTGCATTAGTCTTTCACTCGTTGGTCTTACTGCTAGATACAATTGAGAGAAATACATGTGTATCTTAAACTTGTAGTAACTTGATTACTCTGACTGCCCTGTTATCACTGTAAATTCAGTTACTTTGCAGTCAGAAAAACAGATGCAGTTATGTGTTTCTTCAAGTTGGTACAAAAGAGGTCAGGCCACAAAACATTTGAGATCACTAAGGATAACATTATCTCATTGTGCATCATGGCACACCCAGAGACTGCTGGTAAGATCATCATTTCAGGGCCTCTCCCACTCAGAGGAAGTCATGAATGGTAGAGTACACCCATTCACTTAAACTGCTGGCTAGCTGACTGATAATTACCCATCTTGAGCAGGCCTATGCCCATTATAAATAAAGTTAACCCAAAATTCACCTCTGTGTTAATCAGCCCTGCAGATATTTATGGGTTTATCCGCTGAAGTTTTGAGATATCTATCGATAACAGACCTCGTTGTCAACACTTTTTATCTGGATCTTTAGGATTTGTTTTCAACGTAGTAAATAGTAAAAATGATCTAGTAATCATTTATTTGTTTATTGTTTGTTTTCTGGCTATGTATTTGATTCAGTTATTTAGTTTTTTCATCTCTTGATATATTTTCTTGTAAATACATATGTAATTTGAAAGTGGACATCATTTTTATTGTTTCCCCAGTTATACAGTGACTTATAAATATGAGCATGTTTGTAATTGTCATTTCCCTTAGCTTTAGCAAGATCTACTTCATATGAACATGTTAATAATGGGAATGTTTCACATTTTCTAATTTGTTTTCTCTCTCTTTCATTTGCAGACATAAAGCTACTAAAAAGCAGCCATGTGAAAACATAACTGTGGCGTATTACTTCTGTGAGGAGCTGATACCGTACCGAACGTCTGTCAAAGGGAGGGTTGTGACACTTGGCCAGTTCAAAGAACTGTTAACAAAGAAAGGAAATTACAGGTGACATTTATGGTGCTATTTGATTTTTTTTATGGACACACATTTGATGAGATGTAACACAGCCACAATGTAAGTTTTAATTGTCAGTAAGCAGGATTGCATCAAACCTGCAGTGCTGAACTTTCATCTTCCCTTCTGGCAGTGAGTCTACGCGAATACTGTCAATACGTGGTCAAGACGTGTGCCTACACGAGAGCTCGCCCCAGACTTGTATTCAGAATTGGTTAAAAAATGCAGCAGAATTTCCACAGTTTCATTAAAATAATCCATTATTTAGTAAATGTAATCGCTATGGCAACAGATATTACAGTAGTTCATCCATGCCAAATAAATAAAATTGTCAGGTAGAATCAGAGTTTTCTTAAAACCTTAAAATAACTTCCCCAATCACAGTCGTGTGTGGGTGGGTCTGTGCTTCAGGCTGTGTCTGTTAGCACTGGCGTAATGGAGGGGTGTGATTAAAGGTGGGATTTTTACTCAAGTGATGACTGAAGCGATGGTTGTGACACCTTTTTTGTGGATTATTTTTGAGTAGATGCAATTGAAATTTAGAAACTCTGAAAGGCCACAATTCCTGCATCAGAGATGCATTTTTGACAAAGTATAGAGGCATGATGATTTATAACATGAATTACTGATTAAACTTTATATTTTCTTGATATGGGTGCTACATGTGAATCTCAAATATTTTAAGTGAATCGCCTCAAACTGCTTTCTGATGTTACAGTTAGATAACCCAAGATTTGTCTGCCAGGCAAAATGTAAGTAAAGGTGACCGCTTTTAACCTGGAGAAGTTAACTTTGTTCCTTTGCCTTGTGTTTATTTTTTAGGTATTATTTCAAGAAGGTAAGCGATGAGTTTGACTGTGGGGTGGTGTTTGAAGAGGTACGTGAAGATGATGCTATCTTGCCCATCTTTGAGGAGAAGATTATCGGGAAAGTGGAAAAAATTGATTGAAATGTGCATGTTGAAGAGGAAGGAGTCTAAAGCCAGCGTATGATGGACTGAGGAGGGACTGGATGGCGAAGAGGAAGTGTTTTAGGATTGAGCCTGGAGGAGCAAGGAAGAAAGTGATACAGTAGAAGTGGATGTAGAGGTTAAGAACAAAGCAGTGGTCAGAGGGAATGACTTGTGACTTTTGAGGCCCTGTAACACCACTGCAGTGACATTGGACTAGAAAAAAAAAAGACCTCCTTCACTTCTTTGGAGTGTATTGTAGCATTGTAAAGTTTCCTAGATAAATGAAGAGCAAAAGTGCTACTAAAGCTACATATTTTTGATATGATGTATCAGAGGGTGTCCTTTCTAAAGTAACCAGTAATTTTTATATGTATTGGTACCAGATGTATACAGTTTGTGTTAAAAGGTAACAAAATTTTATATCTATTTAAGTATTTAAAATGCTCATTTTCAATCCTATTGAAGCAGGAGTGTCGCCCCTGTTGAAGACGATCAAAATCCCTTATAGGGCTGATTTTTATTTGTTTTCTCAATTATGGTAAGAGCCTTCTGGATTCTAATGTTTGTGCTCTTCTTAGTGCTTTTAATACTTTATTTACCAGTACTTTATTTTGATGCATTTAGTCAGGCTGCACTTTTATTGTATAATATACCACTGACTATGTCTCAACCTAACGTGACCAGAAAAATCTAAACCCCTGAACAGTATGTACAGTGTGAACAGAGTAATCCAGTACAACCCAGTGTTAAAATAGAATTTTTAGAAGAGCTTGGTCATTTATGGTGATTTGAGCCTCATATTTTCAAAATAAACCTTATAACAAACACAAATGCAAATCACAAACTCAGCCGTAAGAAATGACCATAGGCATTAGCATAAAGTTTTTCTCTGACACAGTGACAAGATAATTGGAATATCATAAAATGAACAAAGTTGTTATTTATTGTATGGCAATTTTATTGGGTTGCATTATTGAATTGAATTAATTTCAGGATAACCCCTTGAGATGTATCATCTCATTTTCGAAGGTGTCCTGCAACACATATGTATGTACAGACACAAAAGTTAACCACACAGTACATAAACATAAACACATTACACAGACATATATACAAAACAATAACGCGCTTACCTGCCCTTACCCCCTATTACTACATGCTATTACTACATATTGTACAGGTTGTTGTATTTTCCTGGTCATTTGGTGTGTGCTGCAAGTAAATGCAACCAATGGCTATTTAATGTACAGTCTTGTACTGCATTGTTTAATCCCCAACCCAGTTGAAGTTTTAAGAAAATTTCCTTGGAATAATGCTGTAGATTCACTGAAACTGAAACAAATATATGGTGGTGATCACAAGGTGAATATCTATGCAATTGTGTTGCCCTAATCCAAACTATATCTGGCATTTATTAACTCGGTAAATAAGTAACATTAGAAAAACATTCATAATACACATATGGACAGTCAGGTTATTAAAAGCCTGTTTGAGTAAATGTTTTAATTTAGGTGTGATTTAATCCTGATTGGGAATGAGTAATTATACCTTATTTAAACTAGTGCCAATGAAATTACTCTTAGGAGGTCAATTTTTTAAATTATTTGCAGTTAAACACTGGATGACAAGGGTTGGGGTTCATTTTCATTCCCAGTTTAAAGTCACGTACTGCCTTCAGCATGTAGAGGTTAGTGTTGAAACAGAAGAGCAGCTTCTCCACTTGTAGACTTGCACACATATTCATGCTTGCAGTGCAGAGAGCCCCTTCAACCTGGTCATTTAAGGGCATATCAAAGCATTTGAATGAAAAGGCTGGTGAATGTCATGAGAATATCATCGATTGACCTGTTGCAATGAAGATCACATAAAGGCATATTTAAGCCTACTTTAAGTGCTCCACCATTTAACAGTCACTGTAGAGGAGAGTTTAGCATAATCAGATTTCCCTGAAGTTCTGTTATCACAGATTTACTCAGCGGGAGTTGATGAGGGCTAATACACACAGAAATGTTGCAATTATGTTTATCAAGTTTTTATGTATTTTTGGTTAATTTCTATGATCCCCAAGACTTAACATCTTAAACCTTTAATCTCTAATCTGTAGACAGCTACATCTTGTGCCTAGTAGGAATTGATTGTTTAGTGCAAATGATCTACTCTTGATAGATCACGTTACACCAAAGAGGGAAAAAAATAGGTTGTAGTTGTAGGCACAATTACCCTTTCACATTGATATTCCTCTTGCGCTTATTATTTGATATTCTTGACATTATGTTTTGTATGTTAAAACATTGAAGCCCACAAAGTTTTTTTTGCAATGGACAAGGTCTATATGACAATGATATGCAGTTTTCTGATACATCTGCACATCAGCTTTTAAACATTTAACATCAGACATTCGAATGGGACACTTCATGAAGCTTGTGGGGCATTTCGATCTTGTTATTATTGCAACAATGAAAAAAAGTCTTTGCCAATTTACATTTCCCATCCCATGTATTTGGCAATGTGAATGACTCTTTCGCACTGGAATAACACAAACTGAAATGAAACAAAAAATCGTGGCACATAGTCAGCAGGGGAAGCTACATGACATTAAGGCCAGCATGTTTTCTTTCAGTACCTCTTCATTCATTGTCCAAGATGAGGAATGTTTTATCATAAAACCCTTTTTGGATATGGAGTTGCTGTATCGTATGTGTTGCTGCACTGAAACCCAGTGTAAGGAATATGTCATTTTGAGTGTTTGTTTGATGCTGCCTTATTTTTAGAATAATTTAAATCAATTTAACTTTAATATATTTACTGCATTTGCCTCCAGCAGTCTTTTATCTGTTAAATTACACTGCATTTACCTCCAGTGGTTATTTGCCTGTTAAATTATTTTTCGAGTACATCATACATCATCTTGATTTTCATTGTTTATTTCCTATTAGAAATATAGAGTATCATACCTGTTATGATTTTTACTGTGAAAGCCCCACAAGTAAACTTACCTTATTTAAGATCAATGTAATGTATATAATAAACATCAGAGTGCCTTTAACTACTATGCTAATGTCATCTGCAGTGTGACTTTCAGACAGAAGTGGGGACATAAATACCAGGGACTAGCTTTATTCTTCTGTCTAGGCTTTTTTTTTAGTTTGCAAAGTGTTTTTTGTTTCATTTTTGTCACTATTCCGCCTTTTCTATGTAAATATGTACAACTTAAATTGTCAGCAGCCATGTCAGCACATTCAGTACCCTGGACCTGTTCGCCAACTAGCATGGTTACCATTTAAAGGTACCTGGACAATAAATACATGCAATAAACCAGAGCTTGAGTTCCGAGTGTACTTTGCTCAACCTTCATCGTCATATGCAGTAGACAAACACAGGTTAAAAGGCATTCACTGGTAGTTGTGTTGTGCATTACCAGTAGGCCCAAGAGCTTTTAAAATGTGGCAAATTACTTTATTTGTGTAGGTGATCATTTAAAAAATGTGCCTTGACAAACTGAAACCACAGAATACTATTTACATAAAGCATTTGTTTTGTAGTTGAGCAACTGCATTGTTATGTATCAAACTGAAGAGGGCACTCCTAGCTTACTGGTAATGTTCAACAAACAGTGTTCAACTCCAGGACAAGCCTATCAAATGATATACAGAAAGTAAAATGTGTATCAGTGTGTATGCTGAATGTAGAAGCAGAACTTAAGAGTTGTGAAATCCTGCTGAATAACCTGCACTGACCTTGTATCTGAGTGGATTAGAGGCTTGATGCCCGCCAAGCACTGCTCTTTCTTGCTCTGACTTAACATATTGATTTAGAATAAATAATGATGATCAGATGCAGAGATTACCAGGAATTGTGCTGCTTTTACCTTGACTTGTACAAGATAATCAATGTTTCACACTCAAGAGAGCTGTATAGGAACAGGATGTTTGGAGCAAGGCCACACTGCTTCTGCCCCTATGTTGTGCTTCCACAGGCTCATGTGAACAACCTCTTTAGTTGATATTAACATGCCTGTTAGTTAATGTCTTAAATCACCATGTGGATTAAAATTAAAGAAATAACTTTTTATCCAAAGTCTTGGAGAAGGTGGTGTCTTTTCAATTACTAGCGCAATTGAATTTGTGTAATCATCCACTTGATCCAATGCAGTGTGGTTTTAGAACAACTCATCCTACAGAAACTATAAATTGAAAACTAATGCAACATAATATATCTGATAGCACAATAAACTGGATGCCATCAAATATAGATAACATACAAAATTGCATTAGAATAAACTGCCATCAGTCTTCCTTTCTATACTGAACTGTTTGGACTCCATTTATGACCTATATTGTTAAGTGTATATATATATCAATGATTTGTCAATCATCTGTGCTGATGTCCAGATACAAATGTATGCAGATGACACGGTCATATGTTCATTCATGTATCTTTAACGCTATGGAGAAAATAGCTGACTGGCTATTTCAGATGGTCTTTAAATGTGCCCAAGACTATTCTCAATGAAAAAAAGTCAACACTCTCAATCCCGAGATCTTAGTAAAAGGAGAAAAGGTAGAAGTTGTCCACAATTTCAGTTAGTTGTCAAGTATTTCAATTCAAAACTTGAATTTAAAAAAACATACCGAGTATATATCCGGGAAATCAAACATAGTTTAAGGGTGCAGAAATTATGTAGAATACTTGCAATTAACTCTATAGTAGGTGCGTTCGAGGCTGACTTTCACCGACTTCATAGTCAAACATGGGATGCAGGCAACTGCAGGCGAAGGGTAGAAAAACATTGCCCTCAAATAGGGCACATTCTACCTGTGTGAGCTTAGAACAGTCTGACTGATCTCCCATTTGTCAAAAAATCAAACTGGTTTTTCATCATCAGTATCACACCCAGCAACGATGTTGCAGATCTGAGATTTATTGTATCTTTGATAATATAACTATTTAATTAAGTCAAATGCAACTAGTTATTCATGTTTAAGTCATGCACTTCTGAATGCAGCATGTTCCTACAAATATTTTCATTTCATGATTAAAGGAATTGCTGATAGCACACAAAACTCACCTTTAAGATATAAAGGAAATTCCTCATCTTCAAGTTTTGCAGATGTTCTTTGTGGGTTTTGGGAAAACATTAATGTACCAGTTCTAACTCTTTACTGGCTACTGCCTCATAAACCATCCCTTCGACAGCTCCAGTTACATCTTGGAGAGAGGTGAGGTCTTTGAATTGCTTCCTCTAAGGTTTATTAGTTTTTCCTTGTCTTTGGGCTGCTGTAAGTTCACTCGGTTTCATCAAACGTCACCACTGCTAAATGCAATGTACTCGCCTATTTTAGAAACAGCATTCACATTGGGTAATCACCAAAATGTAACTTACCAGAAATCTAATTTCCCATTGGCACCTCGGAAGAAGAATTGTTTTTGAAAGTGTGAAACCTGAAGATCTTGATGAATTCTTTCTTTGTTTGTTTTTAACCTCTTAGAAACGGGACACCTGTTTCCAGGGGGGGGAAAAACTAAAATAGCATACCCAAAATTAATCCATAATAACTTCTCAACCATTAGGCCTAGTTGCATAATTCTGGGCTCCTTTTATTTTCCCATTTCCCAACCTATTTATTTTCCCATTAAAGAGTAAATGGAGATGGAGATATTTTCATCCTCGCCTGGCATAAAATCTATATTTTAATAGCAATGTCACCATCAAAACCATCATCCTCCATCATCATCCAGCTGGGGATAGGGGATTAATCTATCAGAATACCTACCCCTGAAATGATGTTATAATATAATATAATCAAAAAACAGAAGACGTCATAATACTGTAAGAGTTGTAGCCTACCTTATGTGATTGGAAATGGGAGTAGCATTTTTTGATAGGGCAGCGCGACTCGATAGACTCTGCTATCGATTTGCGCTACGGTAGCATTTTTCGACAAGGCAGTATAAATCGACTGAACACCGGTACTCTTATCTGCCGTCTCCATATCTGGTACTCTGGGTGCTACATGACGCTCACCTGTTCCCGTTCTCCCCCTGCCTACTAATTTCTGTCGGCAGACAGAGGCGAGGGAGAGGCGAAGGTTGGCTGCTTTCATGCGGTTGTGTGCATAAAGTTGCCCATCAACGTAGCTTTTCGTGAACCGACTAATCACAGCGTGGAGGTAACGCGACACTAAAAAAAAGTTTGATGCACTACAGCAAACTTTAGAAATACTTGTTGTTATGCATTAATGATTATTGACGAGTAGTACTTAGCGTTAACTAACGTTAATTAGAAACTGACCACCATGTAGATCATTTTTGTAAATTAAATTAATAAATGGAAACAACCCACACAAATGAAACTGGTGTGCATCTGGAACTAATATTATAGGCCTACTAGTGGTAAGATACATAGTAGGCTGAAATCTGAAATTATAATGAATACACTAACATTAGCCCTAATACCAGCTGATTACCAAGGCAGCATGGAAATATATAATTACCCGCAATAACAATATAACAAATGTTCAATGAATGTTTAATTTAATTCATTTGAATCATAGACCAATTAGCAAATTATTTTTCTATTTAGATATTTATTTTGTTGAGGAAAAGGGACTGAGATTTTACCTAATGTTACTCATGCATATTTGTTGAAAAAAGATTTTGTCATAATTGTTTTGAATGTTCTGCGCTTAGATTTGTGGGGTGTCCACTGTTTGGCATTAAGCGGCGCAATTATTAACTGTTTGGTTTCTCCTACTTTCACTCAAGAACAAAAATCAGCCATTTCACTTGAAAGAAACAATGATTTAACATTTATTGTTATAATTGTCGATATCCAATGATATAAAAAAATGTATTGTCATAACATTTCTGACCATATGATTCACCCCTTTTCCCACAAAAAAAAATTTATTATAGGTGGTGGCAGAAAAGTTTTACCAGAATGCAGGAAATGCAGTGTTTAATGCTCAGTTTTTTCAGGGGGAGGATTCCCAGGCAACAGATTGAATATTTCTTCATAACAGTGTACAATTATTTTCTCGTCTTTTTCTTGCGAACCCAATGTGTATAATCTTACCTCTAATCTGAGCCATTATGTCCACATCAGTTTTCAACACAGTTAGGCTCTTGCCAATTAACTTTAATCCTTGTTGTAGCCTCTGAACACATTTCAAGCATAGAAAATTTTCTTGCTTTAAGTCCTGTGTATATTTATTGTATTAATATCCAGCTAATACGTCTGTGAGTTCAGTAATTTGAGTGATATGAGTTACACAGTTGATCAGAGCTGGAGCTGAGCATCTAGTGGTTGGACTGCAGTGTAGGATGAGATGAGAGATATCTGGATGGCAATAACTGCGGTCATGTACAGTGATTACAGAGCGATTTATGTTATATAAGTTCATTTAGATGCTTGGTGTTTGATGTGTGTATTGTATGGATTAAATGGTTGATTTGACGTTCTGGCTGAGCCTTCTAGCTTCACAGCTTCACAAAGCAGCATCTATAGAGCTTCTAATCATTTAAAACAAATGAATTTTTTAACTTATTTCAAACCAATTTTTCAGCAAAACTGATGAAAGACTGAAGCTGCAAAATTGTCCACCAACTGCAAAATGGCTCTACCTTTAGAGTAATTGCCACGCGGTTGCCTGAGCAACCATAGAATCGACACAAACCCTATCAACGTTGTCAGTGACGTAAATATAAATTTCCTACAATTACTTCCAACCTGACAAGCCTTATGTCCACAGCTATATCACGTAAATTCACAAAAAGAACACCCACTCTAACCACACTTACTAGATTTGCCCCACTAGACACGCATTTAGTTATCTAAGTGTATTATGTGTTTTGGTAAAAGCTTTGTTTCCTCAGCGGTAGTACTTCTCACTTCTCTGATAATGGAGCTGTCAGTGTGTCTCTTTTTGTTATCGGTTGTCAGTCCTGTGGAATTATGTTCATGAGATTATGAATAATCATCAATCAATTGTTGATCCTGAATAAACCTCTATAATGATCACAAAACCTTACACTACAGCTAGATTTAAATTACATAGCTAGGTGTAGCCTAATTATATTTATCTATATCTATATATATTTCATGATCAAACAAGAAAAAAAGAACACCTGTTGAAATGACAAGACAGTTTCTTGCAATTGTGATTGAATTACTGTCGTGAGATGTTTAGTTGATGTACCAATGTTTTATATTATTAACTAAAGATGTGTTCTCTGTAATTTTATTGTACTAGTACTTGTTAGCAGCACTTTTATTTTCTCTTTTCTTGCTGTTTTTTATATTCTTACTGAATATCACTGTAAGCTTTGCATGCAAAGTGGTTACTTACCAAGGCCTCTTTAAAACTAATATTAATAGCTGGACATCAAACGCTTTCGTTGACTTCTTTCAATCTCAGATCGCGAGCAAAAGTAAGTAATAGTAAGCTAAATGATTTGATATAACACCTTTGTAGAAGTGCTTCACAATAGAAGACAAAAGAAAGGCATGAAATATAGACACGAGAAATCAATAAAAAGAAATAAGTAAAACTAAGCAAAAGCAGGTCTAAATAGGTAGGGCTTCAGCTGCTTTTTAAAAGTGTCCACGGGGTTCTTAAATCCAATGACACAGAGATCTAAGTTAAGTTCAAGTTAATGAGTCCCGGCTTCAAAGACACTTCAGCAAAAACATTGTTTTTACATGCATCACAGGAGCCTTGGCATAATTAGTTGGATGAAAGTCATGATTCTAAGAACATGGTGTGCAATTCTCTTTTCCACAGTTCATTTCTCACTACAACAGTATATGTTCTTATACAGTTCTTGTTGCTCTCACATTAAAATCAAATCTATCTGTTCAAATATCTGAAATTGACCCAGTGATGCACATGAGTATTTGTGGTCAAAATGACTCTGATAGACATGAGAGCAGGATGGAAGGCTGGTCATGAAGAGGGAAAATGTGAATAAATTAAATGAGGTGTGATTGTTCTTGATGTTGAGAACCGCAACAGGTTCATAAAATATGCTTAAGCAATAAAAACACTGTAACTCATTGACTGATTCATTAACCACTAAAATAGTTTTTAATTATTCTAGTATTAAACTCTAGACTCCACAGGCCTGTGGACACATTGATGGCAATGTGTGATAAACATGTACTGACACATACTGTCGAAAACATCCATTAGTTTATCACACGAATGAATAACATTTTTTTTTACTAAGATTTTTATATCTCGCGGATCAGTGGGCAATGTCAATGTTCCTTTCTCTGGTCTTCCATTAAGGTCTATAAGGTAGCTATATCTTATAGATTTATTAATTGCACGGGCCCACCTTACACCTGTGTTTACTTATGGGCCTTGTCAGATCTCTTAAGTCATCCAGCACGTCTGAAACCAAGGCTTGTCTATATGCTGTATGTAGCAGGATTATTGTCACATTTATTTGTACAGCATCAAAAGTTATTGATTATTTCCCTCTTTTTTGTCCTGCTGTTCCTACAAATATCCAATATAAGAACATTTTCAATACAGCAAAGTTTCAACATCATTATGTAATATCAATATCTTCTTTTGTGATAACAAGAGCTGAATTTATTAATTAGTGTCTTCTTTTAACTGCAGCATAGTCGCTGAGCTCCCAGAGAAGCAGTGATCTCTTGGGGATTTGCTCTGTTGTGCTGTGCTCGTTAATATCATCTGTCACTCCGGCAGCAGACAACAGCAGCTAATAGCTTAAGGCAGCAAGTAAATATGCAGAGTTAGAAGCAAGTTGGAAAAAAAAAGGGTGGGCGGCATTAGCTTAGTCTGTGGAGGCTTGGCCTAGGAACTGCATAGGCACCAGTTTGAGTCCAGCGTGGACCACTGCAGAAGGTGCCCCTCAGCAAGGCCCTGAACATGTACAATGGCTGCTCACTACTCCGAATTAAATTAAATGCAGAGAATAAATTTCCCCTCTGGTGTAAATAAAGTATATGAGAAAAATAAAGTAATTGATATTTTCTGTCTTCCTGTAACATTATCCGTACATTACCATACAGAGTTGATATTTGGCTACAATGCTCTGAAAATGTCACTCAATGCACACCCAATTGTTGTTGGGCTCTAGACAAGCGCACACTAGAAACACACTTTGTTCTTACAGTATTTCTAGAGCCTTTGTGCTATGCTTTAAAAGTCAATATGAGAATGGATTCTCTAAATATTGTACAGTTCTGTACAAGCTAAAAATATTCAGTGAGCTAATTAGTTTTATAAAATATTACTTAGGCCTAAGCGAGTGCATGGCGAGACCTTCTCAATTTCCATGTCCTGTGGTGCTGTGACACTCAAACAGACAAAATAATTAATGAAGCACAATAGAGAGTAAAGCTATGGCATGTAAATACTTTTATTAGAAGTCAATGGTTTGTTCACTGATCTAAAAAACAGCATTAATGGCAAACATAACAAATCCATTGGATCTCAGTGTTGAATTGTGAAGTAGTTCTAAGGAGACATCCTTTCACTTCAGATTTTTATGCAGGAGCTTATGTTTGGTAATACATAATTTGTTATAATTTATTTCTATTCACCCACTTAACTTGTATGCATATTTTGGATTGAATAAAACCTCCAGTCTCACAGCAGAAAATATTTTATTTTGTCATTTCAGTGTGTATTACATTGTTTTCAAAACCATTTTTGATAAATATTTATTTAAATATATATGTTTTTAAAGTCTGCAGGCTGTAACGTTTAATAATGCTACAAGATTAAACAGAACAAACAGAGAGACACTTAAGTATATACCATAGATGTAAAGGGGAAATCACAGTAGACACACTGGACGAAAACTGATCAGTTCAAAGGAAAATTTTTTGTGTGGAAAGAGGAAAATTCCATCTTACACAATCTGAACATGAATACAGCTTAGAGGCAAGAAGATTTTTCTTTTTACAGCTTTGAGGTAGGACACAAGCTTACAGTGAAACATCAAGAGAGCAAGATACTGAGGATCTGCCTTCATTTGGAGGAATAAACTAAATAAACCATGTAAATTATGATTATTATTTCACAACTTCAAAAATTTTGAATACACAAAATACACAATTTTAAAATACACTACTCTTAAATGTTTAAGTGCACTCATTGATAAACATATTCATTTAAATATGATATTTTACACCAAAGAGAAACATGCCATGAATACAATCATTGCAAAATACAAGTAGGTTAAGTAAAAAAAAAAAGTTTTCTTATGAAGTCTGAAAAGACTCAGTCTTCTTTCAAGAACTGTTTACTCAATGTACTGTATAACTTTTGACACCTGATTCTTGAGCATCTTCAGCAGAATGTATTCCAATGCAAATTTTGAGATTTGCAATGCGGGTATGAAATTGAAATACAACTAAATACCATGTTTGCACACAATCTTCTGAAAGTTTTTTTTATGTTATAATTTAAATATACTGGTAATAAAAGTACTATCTTGACAAGACAGAACAGCATCTGCATGCAAGATACAAAAGAGACCAAAACGACCAAATAACATTCTGCTCCAATTAGAAAGACTTGATAACTAGCTCTAGCACTTTCAAAATTAGTCAAAGAAGTTGAATCTGAATTTGAAGATTACAGTTGCAGTTACGCATATGTGAGGAAAAGACGACATAAGAAATTTAAGTAACAGAACATAAAACCTACAGTTAAACATGATGATGCAGAGGAATGCCTTTTCTTCAGACTTTATGAGCAGGGCACTGACCCTAAACCTGCATTTAACTGTTTCTGAAGTCAAACGGCTACATAAATTTCCCCCCAAAGTCGCTAACCATTTGAAAAGGGAAAAGGTGAAACATATTGTACTGTAACATTTTGGGACACATTCTGTGCTGCTCTTAAAAAGTGCTAGGATAATGTGGATTTTCAAATACTGGGGGAAAAAGTGCAAGCTGTGGTTAAGGCAAATGGTGGACACAGGAAATACTGAAAATTTTTCACTTCTAGTTAATACAAACCTTTCTGACTGATTGATTTCTGTTATGCTGGTTTCACACACAACGCAATGCCAGAGCTGGAGGACTACATTCAAAGTCAATGCTGCCTTGAAGCGAAGTGCACAGCCATGCGATAAATCCATTGGGAGAAATTTTCACCTCAAGCATGACATTCGCATGACGCTGTGTCACGATAGTCCTATCAGCATTCACACTGTCTGGACACCACTGACAGCTTCAGAGTGTGTTGTGTGGAGGACGTGAACACCGGGCAGAATGGAAGGATACAGTTCACGCAATAAGAGCCGCTGAGTGAGCTACGGGGAGCTCTGGAGTACAGACCCGGCGGCGGTGCCGGATCTTTGGACAAGCAGTTAGACTGAATTTTTCTCTGACAACTGAGTTGCTTCTGGCTGGAGGACCTCAGAGTTAGCTGCTTTTATTAAACTAACTTTTAACTTGTATTTTCTGTGATTAAAACATTGATTTCTCTTCACCTCACTGGTTTTATTGCAGCTCTGAGCTACAGAGCACTGTGGGACTAGGCTACTTCATATTAATACAGACTGGACACAACCGGAGATTGCTTGAGAAAAGTATAAGAGGAAGTAGAACTACTGGGTAAGTTCTGAAAATAGCGTCTGTTACTTGATTCCAGCTATACTTTACTATGAAAATTTAGCATAGCATAGCCCTTTTTAGTTAGCAAGCATTTTTAAAGTTGTAAGCCTGTGATCTTGCTGACAGACGTAACGAAGCATGACTTAATATTATTAATAATATTATAATAATAATATTATTAGTTTGATCTGTTTAATGCAATTAAATCACAGCAAAATGTTTGTTTTGGGTTCATCCAGCTGTAGTAATGGCAGGTTGGCGTTTATTCACAGTCGCTTTTTGTGTGAGCACTTCGTGTGAGTAGTCCAGCGGTCAAACTCATGCGATGAAAGTGATGAGTTTAAGAAATCCCATTGTGTTTGAAACCAGCATTAGTGGAACAATATGGAAAGAAGTATTTGACAAAAAAAGTGTATGAATAAGTGATGAAACAAACACATTTTTGGTTGTGGACTAACTGTATAAATCTTAATGTTCTTTTTGTCTTTGTAAATATGTTTGTGCATTAATCCTTTCATCTCCTCTCCTGTTAGCCACCAAAAATGTGAATATGGTGATGAGACAAAGAAAAAAAATAGCTGCAATGTCTTTCACATAAGGCAATCTGTAGTGAGCCTGTCAGCAAAGCTGAATCACTTGTCAAGTCTGCCGCTGAAAGGGCAAATTCAGTGTCACTGTGGCTTCTCTTGGCTCTGGCATCGGCCTGTTAATCATTTCACATTCATTCTGTCGTATGTTCTCCTCATTCATTTGCGACACCTCTGTGGAGCCTGCTTCAAACCCAGGCACAGTGTTGGCTACATGAACCACATGAACCTTATTTCTGCCATTTTTGCTGAGGATGCAGCTGAACACCTTCTTGAAGCCTTTGCGAAAGTGCTTGGACACCAGAGCGTACACAATGGGGTTGACACAGGAGTTGGCGTAGGCCATGCAGTGAGAGAGAAGCCTGAAGGCATACGTGGTCTGATTGAAAGGGAAGTCTCCATAGAGGTAGCACAAGATCACCACATGGTAGGGCAGCCAGCATATGCAGAAAAGCACGGTGACAATGATGATCATTTTGGTGACTTTGCGTTTGGCCCTCTTAGATTCCGACATGCCGTCCAGAGGGTCGACAGCCGTCCACAAGTACTTGATGGTTCGAGTGTACGAGAGGCTTACAATCAGCACAGGGATGATGTAGCCAAACAAGAAGGTGCACGTGTCCAGCACCTTACGATTCTGTTCCTCCCAGCCGGGGATACACACAGTACTGTTGTCGAATTCAATTAGGTCGTAGTAGCTTAAGTAAGGACCCGCGAAGACCAGGGAAAGGCCCCAGATGATCACCATGGCAACCACTGCGTTACACGGGGTTCGTAGCTCCCTGGAACGCAGCGGGTAACGAATGGCCAGATATCTACAAAGAGACAAAATAAAACATTAACATGTGATTCAAACCACATGAACATGATAATTAGTGGAGCTTAGCCAGTGTGCAACAGTATGATAATTATAGGCTCAAAGAGTATAATTATCCTACTATTTTTTATCATTAAAGCAAAATAAAAGCCTCATATAAAAATCTTGACTCTTAAACTAAAATCTATTTACATGGACATATTATAAATATTTTCACAAGAGTGAAAACATTTACTAGTTCACAATGGGTACTACTGTTAAGACAATGCTATCCAGATTTCTTCTTAATGTTTAGACGTTAAAATTGTTTTGCCAAAACCAAATCCCTCTAAGGCCTCATGAAATGGAAAGCTACAGTTTTGTGTCAGTCATTAGCTTTTATGATTTTCTTTTATAAAATTGTATTATTTATTTACACAAAAAAAGCACCAGACAACACAGATAATGCAAAATTGCAAAACAGGAAAAATATGTCAGTTATAAAACAACAACATGTGTGCATTGGGTTTGTGATAACAAAGCATGGGTGCCCTTTCTGCATTATAGGTCAGCAACATCACCAAAAAGATAATCAAGGAAGGGTTGCCAAATGTGATCAAATAGGTTGTCATTACCCTTCAATATAGCAGTGACATGTTCCATAGAAAAAATCTTAAATACTTCTGTGTACCACTGTTTGACTGGGGAGGTTTCTCCACTGCAAAAAAAAAATATTTCGCCTTGCTAAAAGCAGAAGTTTACACGTTAAAGCCCCCCACTGCCACCCCAGCATGAGTGAAGATAACATGATGAAAACTGATTTTTGATAACTTTTTATATCACGGGAATATCCACCACTCACTGTCACACGCATGCTGAGGGTTCTGTGTTTTGGGTTTTTATCGAATAAAAAGCACTGTAGTGGTTGCAAATAGGTTTTGTAGGAATTTCAATAGGATATGATTTCACATGCATCGCTTGGTAAAATCATGAGAATGGCAGAGAACATGACTGCGCCTGGTGCTGTGCATTTGATGTTGCTGAGCAGGTAGGCGATAGAGGCTCAAATTCCCCCACACAGTACGTGCTATAATGAAAAAAAGAGCCTGCTGTTTTTATGGCATCAATGGCTTTCAATAATTAACACCGCACTGCATTCCAGCTATAATTGCTGAAGTTATTGCCTCATTGTCACCCAGTTTGTTCATCTTTGAACATGTGAAGCTGAACTTGCCATTTTCAACATGCAGCCAATGCTCTCTGAGGTATAGAGTGTACTTGAGGTACAGAAGCTTTTTTCTTTGCCTTTCCCAAGACAGTGATTCTGGGTGAAGCTGCAAATCCATGTCCTCCCCATCCACATTTACAGGACACTTCAGATAGCTCTCCAGAATCAAAGGAAAAAGCCTCTCTGGTCTTTGAAACCTCACTGAAATGGGGCCAAAGACACTTGAAAGGGAAAAAGCAGATACCTTGAACATACTTGTCACATATGGACGCTCAGTGGAACAACTCAGACACCACTCTGTATACTAAATTTTCAGATTTATATAAAGAAAAGGAAAGGTTTGACAAGATGCTTTGCTTTTTGTGTTTTTGTGTTTAGGTTTTGCTAAATCAACTACTACCAATTAAAATGTAGAAAAGAAGTATGTAAAGATCTCTTGAATGAATAACAATCACCATATTTTCTGTGAAATTGAGCCCATAATTAAATCTTAAAGTATCTCCCACTTCACAATCTGCTGGCTCAACCCAGATGCTGTCCAAGTATATTCTTTCCCAATGTTTGCAGAAATGTATTCAAATATTTACTCAAATATAGATATGACCTGATATGCATTATGTATCACTGCAGTCTCAACAGACATACATTTAAACATAAAGGGGAAAAAAAACTCTATATGGACTTTTTCAAATATATGTTTAGGCATCAGAGACTGGATGGATTTTGAATTTTGTTACCTCAGTTACATGTTACCAGAACTCAAGTGCACATTAACCCCCCTGATTAGAAGTAATAATGCCAAATTATTTTGTTTTATATGGAATCATTTTCACAGTTGGGATATTTCTTATATGATGTGCCTGTGGGTAGCACACTGCAGCAGAAAATACTTTCAATTATAAAAAGTGTGTGTGTGTGTGTGTGTGTGTGTGTGTGTGTGTGTCTGTGTGCTGCTGTTCATTCAGGTTGAACTGTGATTTTATTCCCACTGGGGTTTCCTGGTCTATAGTGTAACTGTGAGCTGCTGCTTCTTTTTTATTTTCTACACAGGAACTGTAGAGGAAAACAGACAAAAGTCATTAACCTCCCAACTTAGATGTTCTTGCTCTTTTCAAGACTGAGGAGGAAATGTCTGGCTTGCAGACTGGAAAATCTATTGAATCCTCTAAAGTGTAAACACGGCCAGTGTGATCAGAGGGCATTCGCTGCAGAGGTCAGCTGCACACTCACTCTATCCATATTGACTGAGCTGACAATGTTAGCCAATAGCTATAATAATGACTTACAACTTACTCTCCATGGGGTATAATTTTCAGCCAGGGATAATGCATGATTCTCTCATAAGATATTTAATTACAGATCCAGCATCTCTGTAAAGTCTAAAAGGGTCCTCTGATGTTTACTTCTGGGGTCTTTCTGTACTGGATGTTCCCAGAGTAGATTTTTTTAAATCTTCAATGAGAAAAATACATTTGTGATGAATTAAATGCACCTTACCGTGAAACGATATGATGAAGTACTAGTAGTGGTATAGCAGTAATGAACAGACAGTGTGGATTTAGATAAAAGCTTTCTTGCAGCATTCCTTCATGAATGAGACATAAATGTGATTTCCATTAATAAACACTATCACTGAGAATAAATGCAAGGGTTTATAATAAGAGTACACTACATCTACTTAAGTATATGCGTAACTAATGCATGATTTATTGATTCACTGAATCTTGTGATTAGTTAATACTTACATGTTGCTGCATGACCCAGTGGTCTTTATGTGAAAGTGGAACGTGACATTTTTATTTTATTATTATTATTTTATTATATTTATTTAACATTTAGTTATCACAGCATGACTTTGCATGCAGGGACAGATATGAGATAAGTTGTGGTCATCTCTTGGGGTCTTCTGTTAAAAGTCTGTCCATTCTTGCCCCTGATCTGGCAATTGGCACCTGGTAGATGTTTTTGGTTTAGCACACCATTTCGACCTCCCTAGATTTTAAATGTGACATAAAGACTAGTGGGTCATGCTGCAACATGTAGATGCATGCAAGGCTGACTCTGTTTTAATTTTTGTGAACACTTTTAAAATTGTTTTTATTACAGGCATTTTAAGTCGCCCAGACCCTGTAGACTGCATGGCCTGTTAAGCTAGTGTTCACTGCAGCATTGGATGGCATTGGAGATTGTTACCCTGAGGAAAAATATATGCTGTCTAGTAGAGCAATGGGAGGTAAATATCAACTGAAAGGTATTTTGCAGGTATATGTTTTGTAGTGTGTGTTAATTAAATTAACTAATTCAATTCTTATAATTTTAGGGTTGTATAGCCACTACTGTTTTCCCTGCCTGATCAACTGCTGCTTTTTGTGTCCTGATTTTATATGTGGATTCTTTTTATTATAGTCTGTTGTAGGTGGATGGGCCCTGTGAATGTTTTTGCCAACTGTAAGGCTCTGCTAAGGGTGTGGCAATTTCCTTTTTTTGGGCTGTGTAATTTCCCTCTTCCCTTTTAGCCCTTACCCCTCTTTTCTAGTGCCAAATGGCTAGGGGGTTGGACTGTAGGAGCCCGTCTCCTCTTCACTGCATGTGGTAGTGTGTATGTTAGCTTTGTGCGCATATTCAACTTAGCCTTACTGTGTAGTGGCGTTTTATGTGTGTAATTTTCTGTACTTAGGTGGCGGCGCACCAGTATGAGCTGTGTTAGGGTATCCTGGTGGCCCACAGGTAAGCCGCTGCATGTCTGGCTTCTGTAGCTGCAAAGGTGTTTTAATACTTTGCTTTTATCCTTTAGCATCCCTGGCAGCATTGGCATCAACATCTTGTCTGCTTTAGTATTTTTTGAGCTTGTGTGGTGAATAGAAATGCCCAAAACCTGATTTTTAGTATTGATAAATAAATCATCCTTACAGTGAAAACACATGTCTCTGTATTTTATTATTTGTGAGGAGCCTACGGCAGCAATTAATTAGCTGTTTGGGGATTTGAACCCCTCACAACTTGCCTCACTTGCAATTAAAGGTCATCATATTTTGGGATGTGTGTGTGTGTTTGTGTGTGTGTGTGTGTGTGTGTGTGTGTGTGTGTGTATAGGAACTGTAAAAAATACATTGTGAGAGTGTCGAAAACAAAGGCAAATTAAATAAAGGTGATACCTACAGCTATTAATGTGAATGAATAAATTAAGCAGCAATTTGATCATTGTAGCAATGGAATATTAAAGGGGAAACATAAATGTTTCTCCTTTAATATTCTATTTAATATTCTTATCCTTAGATAAGAAGCAACACTCTGCTGCATTATTTGTTGATTTTTCTAAAGCATTTGATTCAGTTGATCATGGATTGTTACTGACCAAACTACATTCAGTTGGTTTAAGTGAAAAGGCTGTTGCATGGTTCAAAAATTATCTTGTAGATCGTACTCAATGTGTTTATGCTGAAGGTTATAAATCTGATTTTCTTAAGATAACCAAAGGTGTCCCTCAAGGATCAATCTTAGGACCCATTCTGTTTCCAATTTTTATAAATGATTTGGACAGAGATGTTCAAGCCAAATTACATTTATACGCTGATGATACAGTGGTTTACACCCAGGCTTCCACCATTTCAGCAGCAGT
>JAPMOB010229428.1:0-13073 GCA_029875015.1 Lepomis gibbosus | reverse complement strand
TTTCTCAGTGGTCCAAAGTCCTCTTTTCTGATGAGAGCAAATTTTGCATCTCATTTGGAAACCAAGGTCCCAGAGTCTGGCGGAAGAATGGAGAGGCACACAATACAAGATGCTTGAAGTCCAGTGTGAAGTTTCCACAGTCTGTGTTGGTTTGGGGAGCCATTTCATCTGCTGGTGTTGGTCCACTAAGTCCAGAGTCAGCACAGCCATCTACCAGGAAATTTTAGAGCACTTTATGCTTCCTTCAGCAGATGAGCTTCATGGAGATGCTGACTTCATTTTCCAGCAGGACTTGACACCTGCCCACACTGCCAAAAGTACCAAAACCTGGTTCAGTGATCATGGGATTACTGTGCTTGATTGGCCAGCAAACTCGCCTGACCTGAACCCCATAGAGAATATATTGGTCATTGCCAAGAGAAAGATGAAAGACATGAGACCAAACAATGCAGAAGAGCTGAAGGCCGCTATTGAAGCATCCTGGTCTTCCGTAACACCTCAGCAGTGCCACAGGCTGATAGCATCCATGCCACGCCGCACTGAGGCAGTAATATATGCAAAAGGGGCCCAAACCAAGTACTGAGTACATATGCATGATTATACTTTTCAGAGGGCTGACATTTCTGTATTGAAAATTCTTTTTCTTATTGATTTCATGTAAAATTCAAATTTTCTGAGATTTTGAATTTGGGGTTTTCAAAAGCTGTATGCAATAATCATCAAAATTATATCAAATAAAGGCTTGAAATATCTCACTGTGCATGTAATGAGTCTATATAATATATTAGTTTCACCTTTTAAGTTGAATTACTGAAAGAAATGCATGATATGCTAATTTTTCGAGTTTCACCTGTATATACAGCATGCTAGCCTTGAAAACCCAGGTGTTTTCTAACATTAACGTAGCTCTCCTTATAAGCCAGGGTCCTTACATGCTTCATAATAACTTTTTTAAGCTGGGTCTGCGACATTGACAGCGTTGTGTTGGACAGATTTTTGCAGCTGTGTTCACGAGGGGGGGGAGAGTGAGAGAGAGGACAGGTGAGAGGATGCGCTGCCCCAATACGCTACAGAGCTCTGCAATCAAATATGATTTTAAATAGGCCTTTTAAAAAAAATCGAGGTGGTCAGCACTGACATTGTGGTGGGCTGCCACAAATAAATGAACATATGGGAAACATTGCATATACTTTCATCAAGAGGTTCTAAGCCCTCAACTACACTCAAAACATTCAAAATCTGAATAGGGCCCTAACCAAAACACAATGTTTATTACAGATTCATGACTAGAAAAACTTGACACACAGTGCTGAGCTGATCTTAAATTAAACGACCCCTCCAAAAAAAGACAAAACTGGATCTACGGTACTGAGGGGTGGAGTGGAATAATGCTGTAATTTTTCTGCTTACGGTTTTTGTGGCCCAGTGTCATAATCCTGTCCATGTCGTCAGCATTGTTCACGACATAACCAGAGAGGTCTTTGATATACACACCAACATCTGGTCTTTCTTTCACCTGTAACGGAAAAATACAAAGTCATCGGGGGAAAGCTGCTGTCAGCATCAAACGGTTAATACAAGCAAATCTATTCCGTCATCTGCTTTTTTTTCAAAAATTACTGTTTTACTGCCCTTTATGACAGATCCCCAAAGAGAGTTTTGTTTTTAATCACTGAACTCCATGTTTTAGAGTTGAATTTGAATATCCTTTTACCTCTAGCCTCTGCAGCTGGTCCTTGCCCAACAGGTCTCGCACTTCCTCATTGTAAATCTCCAGGTACGAAACACGAACCAAGAATCTGTGGAGTTAAATGTGTATTCAAAAGTCATGTTAAATGCTGAAATGTAAAACTAGGCCTTGTAAATAAATGTCTCATACATAACAAGGGCTCTCTTTACAATCAGCTGTTTATTGTGCTTTATTTGAAACAAATTCAGTTTATTAAGATTAAAGTGTGTTCTTTCTTTGTCCAAATACTTAATGTGTTCTGAATATGCATAAATCCGTTTACATAGGTCATGTTTTTATTTGCCTTGAATTCAGTGAAACTCATAACAGTAGATACAGATGAAACTGTTGCTTCAGTACAAAAACAAGGTAGTTTATCAATAGTAGTGTCATGCTCTGTCCACAGATTACTTTATTTTTGCGGTGGAGTGTGCATATTAGAAAAATAAACAGGACACCAAAGTTTTAACATTATTTAGCCATAATGTAAACACTGGAAAACTGGAAATAAGCTAGACTATGTAGTAGTGTCTCTTTGGTTCTGTAGACAAAACATATTTGGCTGATATTGCTAAATCTTTGCATACTAATTGCTTTCTTACCTTGTGTCACCCTCTGCTTTGGCAATGTGACCAAAAATATGAGCAAATGAGTTGGGAATTATTCCTCTGAGTTCTGGCACTGCCCTGACACCTTCCATAGTGAATGTTTTTCCTGTGCCAGTTTGTCCATACGCAAAAATGGTGCCTGAAGTAGACAGCAGAGTATACAAACATCATCATCATCATTATTGCCATTATGGAATATGAAAACAAAATAATAGTAAAATAGTAGTAACCATCAGATATACAAATATCGGTAACATCATATTATATTATAGTTAAAAATGAAAAAACATATTCTAAGATTAGCTTCACAAGAGGCTAGAGCGTGCGTATTTGAGTGTTCCATGTGCTTGATGCAGATTATACAACAATGGTTAACTGATAAATAAGATGTGCAATGTAATGTGGGATCACTTTTACCATTGTATCCCTCTAACACTGAGTCGATAATGGGGCGGGCTGTGAGATTGTAGACATCCAGCTGTTTGCTGTCTTGTCCAAACACAGTGTCAAATGTGAAGGTCTTAGGAGGCTCCTGGGGAGGCTCCAGTTTGTTAACTGTTATGGTCCCACGGATCTCGTCCACTTGGACGGCCTGTTTGTGGCTCATCATCTTCTCTTTCTGGTTGAGGGGACGACATCTCACCACCACCTTGACGTTATCATTAACCTCAGGTTTCTCAAGCTTATTGCTCTGGGGGGGGGAACGGACGAAACGGATTATAAGACAGTTACACCACAGCATGCAAGCTAATATGTAGTAATAATTAACTAGCAAACCTACAATTTCATTTAATCTACATGGACATAAGGACATCGCTGTCAGGCTGTTTAACGTTAACAACACCAAGCAGTCAGTGTACAGCTAGCTTGTTAAGTGGCTGGGTTGCTAGGCAGGCAAACGCTAACGTTCGCGTTAACGATAACGTTAGCTATACGGACAACAGCTAATTTGGGGAACTTTTGTCAGTCAAATACACACATTATTAACACTTCGTGCAAATTGTTTTGTGGTGACGGGTAAAACCCAACGTTGGGAACAGTATACAAGTCAAGTCAACGGGTAACGTTAAGCTAACGATGCTAACCGGTTAGCATCACATCAGTGAGGTCGGAGGAAGGGAGTAACCCCTTCTACACTCAACACAAAATGTAAAAAACAGGCGTAACGTTAGCGACTTACCGGCATAGTGACAATACAGACAGGTGGTTATACGAAACGTCTAATGACAGTGGAATGTTTGTAAAGCTTTGTTCATTTGACTGTAGATTATCCGAAGAATTTAAATGCCTGCGCTGTGCCCATTTCATCAAAGGCTTCACATCCGATAGCTTGTTGTCAGTCTGTGTGAAAGAGCGCATGCGTGCGTGTGGGAGGTGGGGTCTTCAGATGTTTAGTTGATGTTTAACTGCTGCAATGTAAATGGCATAGACTGAGGTGGGGAAGCAGCATCAACATACCTTTACTGTGCAGGTGATTCTATGCAGCCGAATAAAAAAAGTACAGTCAAAACTTCACTACATGGACCTGATGGCCATGGCAGGTAACCAATTTCAGTGACCCATCAGATTCTGCGTCTAAACGCTAAGCACAACGTTTTCTTAAACATAAGTAGTTTTGGTGCCTAAACCCCTGTGCATCGCACAAAAATCTGTGCCCTGTGTGCAAGCATAGTCTTTGGGCCCCTCCCCACATCCACGCCTATTCGTTCTAGTACATTTGTGGGCCTTTCTTACATGGGGACACTGTATACTGAAAATAAATATTGACATTCAAGATTTGTTTGAAATTCTCAAACATAAATATGGGTATCAGCCTCTATAATCCAGTATCATTCTGGCTCTAACATAGGAAATCTCTTCAAGACAATCAGACAGGACCCACCTTAAGCTCATTATCATGTTAAGTGATGATATGTTAACTGTGCTTTGGTGGTGTATGTTGCCAATCACATTTTTTAAGCGTTTAAATTAGTGGAGCCCCAGATGGTTGTAGGTCTGCAGGATTTTTGCTTTTTAGAAAGGAATTCTCCATTATGGTATTGTTAGTTAAAGGATTATGCATCTGAAATAAGACAATCAATCTACTAACGTTTTGGAAGCATAGTTTATTACCACATAAGCAGTACAGATATATTACTTAATACTTTCTCTAAATATATTTAAATATAGTTTGTTTTCTTTGCAGGTTTTGACAAAGGCACTAACCAATGCGTGTAACATGGGTATTAAACAAGGAACAGTCATTAGGTGGGTTTCTGTGCAAAATCTTATAATAGTACATGTGTAACAAACATGCACATACATTGAAGGACACACAATATATCTCTGGAGAATTTAACCACACTCTCATATGCACAAAAAATAAACACCTTCATAGGATTGTCATTTGGCAGTATTAACCTTTGGACCTCAACACGCATCTTGTTGTTCAGCACGTCAGTCAAGTCTTTTGGCAGTTTGAACACATAGAATATACACAGTTATAGTAATTGTAGCACACAGTCAGCTGAGCCTCTCAAAGGTTTGAAGAATACCGCTGTGGAATAAGCCTGTATGCCCACTGCTCTCCTGGGTAACCAGAACCCGTCCATCAGGTCGAGGTCTGTGGACGAGAACGAGCTCTCCTTGAAGCAGACTGAGCTCTGAGTCCGTCTGTGCTAAATGCGTAGTGGAAACTCTGTGTCTGGAAAAAAAAAGCAAAAGACACCAGAGGTTTTAATCCTGTCTATCAAATCAATACAGCATTTTACAAGTCTACTGTCTGTCTGATAATAAATCTGCTCTTTATTACAAAAACAAACATACAAATCCAGCTGACCTGCTGGGGCTGAACTGAGCCGACACTGCTGATAGCGACGGCTGTGGCGATATCATTTTCTGAGGGTTTGAATTGAGATCTGACACAGTTGTTTCAAGGCTTTTCCTCAGAATAGGAACTTTTCCTTCTTTGAGAATGATCCCTGGTCCGTCTCGTCCCAGGGTGAGCGATGGGGCCCACACTTCCAACGGAAGGGGGCCAGGGCGACAGTTGGAGGGGACCTGATTTCCTGATGACCACGAGGAGGTCCGACGTCTTGGAGGAGGGGAGTCTTCATCTGTGAGGAACCGCACTGACTTTGACTTTGACGGCTAGGGGAGTAAAACATTTACTGTAAGGCACATGCAGAGCAGTGATCACAAGCACACTAGTTGAAGAACAGTGCACAATGACAAAAATGCGAGCTTTTGTCTCTTGCAAGAAATCATCCGTATGACATTACCTTGTCTGTATAGTTCTTGTGTGAGTCAGGTCTGACTAGGATTGAGTGAGGCCCACTGGAAGGCTGTCTCTCATGCTGAAACGTTGCTTCGTGTGAAGCAGTGAAGTTCTTGTCCTTAAAGATTGCAGCAGCAGAGGGCGCTGCTGGCTCAGTAGTCCAGCCCATTGTTCTGCCAGAGCTGGACAGGCTGCTATTTTTCTTCCTCTGCAGGGCAGGTGAGTAGCCGGACGCCTGAACCTGTGCAAAGTGCTGTGAGTTGGACGGGACGTTCATATTGGGCATATGGGAGTAATGGTCTGAGCCTGAAAAAAACATTTAAAAGACATTTTTTGACAACCTGGCAAAATCTCTAATTTAATCAAGCATTTTGAAGATAGATGTGGTTGTTTAACACTCACCTCTATGAGGGTTAAAGATCCGCCTCACAGTGTCCCAACCTGGTGCACCCCCATAGTGGGACGGTTTTCCAGCACCAGTGGATGACATTGCATGCCGTGCTCCATTTGGCACAGATGGGACTTGTCCTGTTGAGTGAACCGTTGCATCAGCGTTTACCCTATCAAGAGCAAGGACCACAGTAGGATTCTTGGCAGCTGTGGTTTTCCTTCCATCTACTGTGTTGTACTGTGAGAACGCATTAGCGGCTTTGGTCTCCAGGAGTCTGGCCGAGGTTCTGCAGTGAGGGAATGAAACACTTTAGTACAAACAAACTAATGTATATCAGTTGTTATACTGTAGAAATTGTTTATTTGAACCAAGCAGCAGCTTTAGTGTTATATTTCTGTTCCATGGATCATTTAAATGTGTGCATAATGACAGGCCACCCCGCCCACGCAAAATTACTGTCTGAATCCAAACGTCATTTAGCTCCCACTTACTGCAGTCAGGGATCACAGCCTCTCACCTGAGCACAGGCGAGATGTAGTTGCTTGGCAGAATGCCCACTTTCCCCGTTCTAAGTGATAACCCACGCAGCCAGCCTTCCTTGAACTTTCCGTACACTCCCACCATCTCTCCTTTCCTCAGCTCCAGCTCCTCTGGCCGTCGTGGTTTGTAGGAGTACAGAACGGCGCACCTGAGGAGTCACACAGAGGGTTTATCTATGTAACTACCACACTTTCTACAATATACCCAGATTTTGCTGTCTTTTTAATGGGTATTTGAATGTTTTTTGTTTATTTTTTCTATTCATATCTTGCACCTCTGATCTGACATTATCATATCATTAATATGATGTTTAAAACAGTGACTCACACACTGATGGAGAGCTGCTGCGTGGAGGAGTTCTTGCCGTCTGCAGAGGCGGAGGACATTTGGGGGTTCACCAGTGCCATAGAGATGGTGGGTGGAGTCTCACTGGTCATCTTCTTCTCACCCTGTATAGGGATGGATTCAAAATGATCATCATATAGAATGCAAACAGTGATGCATGGCACATTACTTAAGAACACAATATGAAAACAAAAGTCTACAGCAATACTAGCGGTTATTTGCTTCTAGGGGATTAGTGTTGAAAACGACTAGACTTTACTTGGTAAGTGTGTTTGGTGACAGATTTAAGTTATTGCAATAACTTTTTCAACTTTTTCATTTATGTGATGGTAGGGCTGTCCCCAACTAAGGATTTACATAGTCGAATCAGAATCCTCTAGTCCTGCCTATAGTCGACTGGTGTCGAATCATGTGTGTTTTTGTGCACATTGCGGGGGGGGGGGTAGTAACACATGATGGTTCAGCTTTAATCTTGAGAAGCTGCAGAGGCACAGTCTCTTACACTGTAAATTTTCAGCTAAACTGACAGTTATTGTTGACCCTCTCTCTCACGCGCGCCTGCCATTCACCGGTCTCATGCAGAGTTTAGCGTGTGTGCCGTACTGCCAACAACTGCATGCATGTCGCGGTTCCTAGCGAGTCTGTTTCAAGTAGCCTGATATTTTAAAAAGATAAAATATTCCTTGTGTGGATAATCAATGGAAATAAATCAACTGAAAGTCCCGTCTGGTGCAGACAACTCAAAACCGGTGCAGGGGCTCCACTCCATCTCTTCAGCAAGCATTTCTCCACTACACACATACACGCTACGCATACACATGCACTAACGACCAAAGATTAGGGTTACAATTTTGGATTTATTCACGCACTTTAAAAAGATTTTTTACTTTATACATGTTTATTTACAGCATTAAACATTAAAATGTATATTGTAACAGGTTGTATATTAAGTTAGTGAGAGAAAACTGGTAATACTATGTAAAATCAGACGAGCACCTCCATATCGCCAAATTTACATGATCCTTGTTTCACTGCGAACAGGGCCTTTAAATTAGATAGTGAGTAAAATAATAAGATAATAAGCTAATCTTATTTAATGGCCCTGGCTGCAAAACTTCCACTGTGAGATTGACAGTCGAATCAGGCGCTGCCCATCCAAACATCTAATCTTTGACTATTCCAGGTCAGCCCTATTTGATTTAGTTCCCATTATCAGAAGGACAAGGACTGACTGCGATATTATTAATGTCAGCTCTAAAATGGCAAAATACAAATAAGACGAAAAATCTTTGAACTTGATATGATATGATTCTTGGCATAATATGTGCCTTTATGAATTGTGGCTAACTAGACACTGCCATTTATTCTTTTGTACTCTCAACAACAAACAGCTCTTTCTAATATTGCTATATTTAGATTTTTAGATTTTTATGCGTTCTTATGTGTGAATCAACTGTCTATTTGTGCTTTTGATTGAAAATTGGAATGCAAACGTGCTCACAATCACAATGCTAACATGCTGATGTTTAGAGGGTATAATCATGCTCAATGTCTTGGTTTAACATGTTAGCATGTGCTAATTACCACAAAGTACAGCTGAGGCTGTTGAGAATGGCATTAGTTTTGTATTTTGTCATAAACCGAAGTAGCTACAACTGATCTTCAACATTAACGTGTGGGACATTGGACATGGGAAAAGACATGGGATCAGCAAAATCATTAGGAAGGGATTTATTGGCCAGAATGAACAGATGGGATGATTACAGCAAGCAAAAACTGTTCTTAGCTCCAACTTCACCAATACAGAAATTATGATGTATACATTTTAAGCTATGTATGATATAGTAACACTTAAACTATATATATAATGATCCGGCAGACATCTTTTGCATTTTATCTTCATAGATCCAATTCTCTTAATACAGCTGAGAGCTATAAACTGACATGCTTGAAGTCAGTAGGCTGTTGAGTCAGGCCTGATCCAGTTGACTAGCAGGGAGTGACACTGAGGTGTGTTTCACAACTGTTAACGACACAATATGAAGCTTAATCCCTAATTTACAATTACCAAATGGAAAAGGGCCTTTTAGTGAGATATTTATAATTTTTTCCTTCAACCAAACAAATCTTACATGTATAATGTTTTCTGGTTATCATTACAGAAAAGCAGAAATAACTTTCCCAGTGCCTATCTCCGTACTGACGTCTACAGAGGCTTGCTGCTATTTACAGCACTACCACTCAGCTACTGCTTAAAGCATGCTTTCCTGTGGGCCTGGGGTTCCTGCTATAGAGCATGAGTCTGGATCCTACAGCTCTCCCCCATTAAGCTGCAGTGCATTCACACTGCACCTCAGAGACGCACAAAAGGAGTCATAATTAAGAGGCAGCCATTGATATAAGCACAGTGTGAAAGGCAGTGCTATGAGGCAGAAGTAAAGAAAGACATACCAGCCTTCCATCATATAGGAATGAATGGATGAGCATCACTGTCATCTCTAGTTTTTTTTTGTATCTTTTATATCATTCGCATGACATTTACAATAAAAGCAGCCATGGACACTAAATATAAATGTTGTGTATTGCAAAAAGAAAAAAAGCTGACTACTTTTTCATGTATTAAATGATTCAGTTCTTTTCATTACTCTGTGTCTTTTTTTATTCCTGGGTTGTATTTTATCAGGTACACAGAGGCTGTTTCACTTATGCTGCAGTCACGCAATGGCCAGGTCCAGTGAACCAGCAGTGGCAGTGGCTATATTTACATGGAGAGGGTAATTCTGCTATTGTGAAAAAAAAGTTTTATTTGTTTTATAATGTCTAATTAATTTATCTAATTTTGAATACATAGGCTTGTTCAACTGAATTATGTTTTTCAATGCATTAGCTGACAATCAGCTTCCTTAGTAATGGTAATCATCAGTAGTGTCCAAACTGCATAAAGGACTAAGAGAGGTCTACTTTTCAATGTTGCCCCTCTTCAACAAAACAGAGAAATCTTTAGCCACTGTTACATTTTTGTAACTCATCTTATCGCAAAGAAACAGCCAACAGTATCTCCTGTTGAAAATAGTGAATGAAACATCCGCAAATCTCACCCAAAGATATATCATAAAGATATGTTTATCAAGCTCGACACTAGCTCGTAACAGATGTGTGAAAGCATTACTAAATCAAATATAATGTGTTTTAGGACACACAGGATAGCCAATACTGATTAATCAGGTTGAAGTTGGGTGGTGCTAAACTGGGATTTATCTGACGTCACCAAACTCTACATTAGGCGTGTTTGGGATGAACCAGTCCACCAGTGATCACCACACGTTGCATCATGGTTAGATTTCTGGCTGACTCGATCCCAACTGAGGTGTGATATCATCCTGACAACATCAACAATGACCTCACGAGATCAAGGTGGCTGCAGTTTCCCTTTGTTCTCTACCGACTGCAAGACCTCAGGGTTATGATGGAAAGCGCCTGGCTGTCCCCTGATCTAAGAGCTCATTCGCTCAGGTGATTGACTAGATTATGTCTTCAATTCCACTGAAGTGTAGGTATTTTGATTTTAGACATCATTTTGTGCTATGAATTAATAAATGTGTAGGTAATAACGAGCCCAGAGAAGCTGAATAAATTAATTCTATATTTAATATTCAAGATACAATAAAAGAAGCTTTGTCGGTTTTTAATTATTCTTAGGTGACACAAAACTTTTGGTAACAAGTGGGGCGTTAGGAAATAACATATGTACAGACTGTTGTCAAGCCATGACAGTCGAATTATGCATGACATATAACTTAAATGTTTATGACTCCTTTGTTAAGATGTAAAGATACTTTATCACTATCAATTGGTGTTTTGAATTTATTCATTTTGGGTTGTGAATGAGTTTGAGGTGGAAAGGCGCTTTACATAATTTCTTCACATAAAATAAGTTATTAATTGCTGTCATGTCAGTATCACAGATAGCATGCATTTTAAAGTTACATTTATTGCTGAGTAAATGAAAGCTTAATAGACTGGACAATTAAATAACATTTTTAATTGGGAAATAATTATAAGACTTACTAATGTAATGTAATGCATATTCTGGAATATACCCTGGACAGGCTTGTGGAAATTATCTGATTAAACTGCAGCTTTTGCAGTTAAATCTCTGCAGCCGCCAACATATATCCACCTTCCAGTCGAGGTCAAATTCATCTCAAACAACCATTGTTAATGACGTGATTTGTCTGCCCTGGAGCAGCAACAAAGCTAACAAAAGAGTGGGGGAGATGTCAATCAAACACAGTCTGCACAAGCCCACACAGGCTAAAGGAGGTCAGGTAACCTAAATGAACACACCTGCATAGGTGGGCAACGAGGCTTTAAAAGTTCAAACAAAGTTTGTTACATATGGCTACAACTGAGGATCATTTTCATTATTGATTAATAAATGAATTCTAGCCTTAATTAATCACTTATTCATTTGGTCTGTAAAATGTCAGAAAATACTGAAAAATGCCTGGACAATTTCCAAAAGCTCATGTTGATGTCTTGAAAGAGTCTTTGGCTAGAGTAGCTGGAACAAGAATGTTTGCTTGATTTTTTTCAAGCTACTAAAAACAATTAATTCATTCATTTATGCTTTCTCTGCTATTGTCACCTCTTCACTTGCCTCAGTAAAACATCCCTGGACCGAGTGATATCTTGTCACTTAATACTCACCTAAACAAGTACTCAAGATCCTGGATAATACACCTAAAAGCTACCATCAGTGTAATATACTTCCTTGATATGGTCTGCTTTGCTGGGAAAATCTTATCTTATTTCCCTATAAAAAATTCTGGTTTTACCTATGTTTTCTCTAATGTAATGTGATGTGATTTTAAATTGTCATGTTTCACCAGCCTGCACTGACTGTCTGCTTAACACTGCTTTGGATTTATTGACTGTATTTTACATGTCTACTTTGCATGATGCTGATTTTCGTGTTTTGGTTTGTCCTGGTTTTATTGTACACTTTGTGTTTTATTATCATGAATAACTTAACAGGCCAAGTTACAAAAGTTGAAAATTAGCCTTTTGGCTAAAAGGCACTTTTACAGTGATGTCAATTAATGTGCATTGCAATAAAATAATATTAAAGTCCTCTAAAATGTCTCATGTGTGGCCAATCTGGATTTCTCTACACTGGCCCCTCATCATATTCAGAATTCAATTCAAGATTACTGAAGATTAACTACATTAGAAAAAGACCTAGACTGTACCTATGAGGAGGCAGATTGGCGTCATCTATTGGAGCAAGCACAGACTATGCTAACATCCACAAAACACAGGCAAATTCAATTTAATATATTCCATAGGACATACTACACACCCCACAGGCTACATAAAATTGACAGCAAAATTTCCTCCAAATGTCAGAGATGTAAAGTGACCAAAGGTGATCTTATGCATATGCTATGGAGTTGTCCAATGATAGAAGAATTTTGGAAACATGTCACTGAATTAACCTCAAGGATAATAGGAAATCAAATTGAACAGGACCCAAAACTATGGATACTGGGGGACACAAGCTCTGTTAATGTGAACTACTACAAGAAATACTTTATTCTACTTGCGAGCACTGCTGTAAAGAAATGTATTCTGATCAACTGGAAATCTGAAAGTTCACCATCAGTAAGACATTGGATTAATGAGCTTGTGTCCTATTGCACACCCGAAAAGATACTATATAATGTGAGAGGAAAGCATGCAACCTTTAGAGAGATCTGGGGACCCTTCATAGACACTCTACCTTCTCTGAAACTCCCCCATTGATTTATCCGTTGTGAGTAATGAACAGATTGATATAGGTATATGTATACAGAAGAGTATGTGTAAGATGCATATAGATTGTTTAGATATACATAAAAGGACACTGAGAGCCATATACAGGAAGAGGGTGGGGGGTGGGAAGGGAAAGATTTTTTGTTTGTTTGTTTTGTTTTGTTGTTGTTTTGGGTTTTTGGGTTGTTGTTGTTCGGTTTTGTTTTTTCTTGTACCAATCTTTTATACTTAGCGTTATTAATTTATTTTATTTCTTTGTTTTGTTTTTGTTCTTTCACTTTTGATGCTCAAAATTGAAAATTATCATGCTTGTAAGATGTGTGGGGCTACACATTTATGTATGTTCCTTTTGTAAAATACACACAATTAACATCTTGTAAGACCTTCTGT
>JAPMOB010229425.1:0-28516 GCA_029875015.1 Lepomis gibbosus | reverse complement strand
GCTGGTGCCATCAGGAAGTAGCCCTGTAGTAGTATTTCATTGGTCCAAAACTGGCTTCACTGCTCTCCATTCAAATCAGCAGGGTGGCTTTGTACAGTAATATACTGCCTATGTTTTCAGCTCTTTACTCAGCTATATTTTGTTTTTTTCTCCAATCAAAATATATTTGTTTTCATTGAAAAGGCACAGACTAAAGTCCTGGGCTGCCACAAATTGATCACTGGTTTTCGACTCATAGAAGTATTTTACAGCTTTAAAAAAAAGTTTGAACATGCTGAAAGACAACACATTTCCAGGCAAGTCTACCCTCATGAAATTTCAGAGGGGTTTCTGTCACTTCAAACACATTTCTGTCCCGAGTCTTTCTGGATGATAGATATGCTGTTTTTTTTGTTTTGTTGTTTTTTTTTAGAATCACATGGATCTGCATTCTTATCTACGCCCTCACAAGTGTCCAAATTGTAGCTTTGCCTCCAAGAACAAGAAAGACCTCCGCCGACACATGATGACACACACTAATGAGAAACCGTTTTCTTGCAAACTTTGCGGACAAAGGTGGGAGCACAACTAATTTGAATTGTCACAATAAAGTGTATTTTGTCACCATGAGGAACATTAGACAACAAAGTGGTAATGAACAGCTATCGGTGTTGACATTTTTTTCCCCCAATGTCAGGTTTAACCGCAATGGCCATCTGAAGTTTCACATGGAGCGTCTCCACAGCCAGGATCATGCCACTCGCAAGAGCCGTACCGCAACATCTCAGCAAACCATCATAGTTAACAGTGATGAGGAGGCCCTGGCCACACTACAGTGTAAGGGGCACACCATAACACAATATAAGACTTGCAGCTGAGTTTGTGTTTAAAAAAAATAAAAATGAATGAATGATACTAGTTTTATTGGTTATAAACAGCAGCACATTCAGTTTTTAAAAAAAATTGTGTGTGTGTGTGTGTGTGCACGCGTGTGTGTGTGTGTGGTACAGCCCTGCAGGCACATCCGACAGTCATCACTCCTGAGCGGTTGCAGTCCCTTGGACAGGAGCACATTATTGTAGCACAAGAACAGACCCTATCAGACCAGGTACCAGTGTCCACACTATACTGGACCTACTTTTAACTTAACAGGATTCTGTCAAATGGTGTATTTTTGCATACAGTGCACTTTAGACACTCTGCATTTTATAACTAAATGTGTTATTGTGTACTTTAATCAGGAGGAGGGCACATACATCCAGCAGATCACCACAATAGATGGACAGACAGTTCAGCAACTGATGACAGGAGACAACCAGGTCACTGAGGTAAGAGCCGTAGATCATACCACTTAATGTTTTTTTATGTAAATGACAACAAGGGAATATCAGAAAATGATATATATGTTTATAACATTTGCCCTTATTATATTCTTTAACGTTCATCTGTACTCTTTTGTCACATGTTCTGTTTCAGGTTCAGTATATTATCTCGCAGGATGGAGTGCAGCACTTGATCCCTCAGGAGTATGTAGTTGTAGCTGATGGCAACCACATACAGGTCAGTGTTTTCCCTCATAAGAAGTCTCTATAACTGATGGATTAATGCAGTGTTTTACGGTGATAATGTGTCATTCTAACTGTTTTTCTGTTCCTCAGATGCCAGATGGACAGATCATCCAGTATGAGCATGACGGGGCCTTTCTGCAGGAGCAACAGGTGAGGCAGATAAAGATAGTCTAGAACGCTACATTCAGAGTGAGGGAGATAACCTAAGATGCTCTCCAGTGAGAGGGGTTAGTTTTGACAAAAGCTCACTGCTCCATGTTCTTTATGTCTTCAGATTGCTGTAAGTCATGACGGTCAGATCCAGTACCTACCTGTGAGCTCGGAGCAACAGATAGTGAATCCTGAAGATCTGGAGGCTGTTGCCCACTCTGCTGTCACAGGTTGGCTCTCTTAGGGAACAGATTCTTATATTCAGTCCTCTGGTACCCTGGTCGATTTTCTATTTTGCCTTTTCTTTGTATCTTGCTTGTAGCATTTTCCAAAGCATGCCACGAGTTTCCAGGTTTCTAAATACGTTTTAGCTGTTGACTTCCTCTCACTTTATTATTAAAATCTATCAGATAAAAATAAGCATATGGTTGCTGACTTTAAAAACACTGATGTTGGTGTATTCCTGAACAGTCATGGAGGCAACAATGGCTAAGGTCTCTGCTAGTTGATTTTTAAACTATTGCAAACTGAAGGACAATATATTGTTTCCTATAATGTAGATGCTTTGGAAAATGGTGAACATACATCATGTGTAGATAATGGGCTAACACATACCAAACCACCTATGTGGTCGACTGATAAACTATGAAATCACCAGTATGATAAACGCCAATAATAACTACAGCACACTGACAATAAATAAAACTAATCTTTGCTCTTGTAGCCGTAGCAGACGCAGCCATGGCGCAGACCCAGACAGTCTACACTGAAGCTACACCTGAACAACTGGAGCAGCTCCAGCAGCAAGGCATCCACTATGACGTCATTACCTTCACAGATGAATAGACACCTATTTATTTTTACCGGGGTACAAACCTGTGCAGAGCAGGACCAACACAAACCACTATGAGCTAACAGTGACCTCAGTTTATTTATACATTCAGCTGGCTGTGAACTAAAGTATTCTTTCCTCCACAGAATCAATTGCTCGGTGGCGGTTGCATTGTTTGACAATAGGATCAACAGCTTTTTTAAAAATTCAAATTATTGCACCCATTGCTTCTAACTTAATCATAGGGGCTGTGCATTTAAGAGTTAATCTAAGCAAGGTTGGTCTGTTCTGTAATTATTAAAAAACTATTTGTGTTTACGTGCCTCAACTGCTTCCATTTGCAAGACAATGTTATCAAAGAAAATCAAATGTCATGTTTTAGAAATTATACCAAGCATCCAAATGAACATTTTAGTTTTTGAATGGAGTGAAATCAAAAGGGAGTGATTATTTTGATCGGTAATAAGATATGCTAATTGTTAGAATGCCACAGCATTGTGTTTACTGAATATTAATATGTACATATCTTTTGCATTTGTCTTCTGTTGATTTATTGAAAATGAAGTGTTTAATAAGCTGAAAGCTGACACCAAATAAATCACATTGTGTATACTTGTGTATATTCTTTATTATTGTGTCTATAAATGTCCAGATTTTACTCAATTGGGTTTTTTTTCTTGAAGGGATATAAATCTGCTTTAAAATACCATTATGTTTTAATAAGACACAATAAAAGCAAAGCCATTACAAAATTATCGCTCTGTGCCACTTTGTCAAAACTGGGTTGATGCAACCTAATGTCAGTACACATTTGGATGGACGCCTAGCTATTGTGAGGCTGTAATTGGTGTTATATTGCATTATAATGTGCAATGTGCAATTCCAGAATGTGTCCACATTTGTACAATAGAGTAGTTCAGGGAAGGATGCAATGGCAAGAACACTTGAACAATGTTATGTTATCCAGTACAAATACCACACACTACTTCCTCAAAAAGTTAGTTAACATCCTTGTAACAGTGTCATCATCATTAGTTTCAACAGGCTAATTGTATTAGGTTGTATCATAATATACAGACGTTCCTGTTCCTGTGTCCACCCACTTTATATGAGCAATATGGAAACTGAAAATCTGCTTAATAGAGAGGTTAAAAAGGAAATATATTGGAAATATAAAGTGTGCCACAACAATCCTCAAAAAGCCAGCAGCCTCAAGAACACATCTGTCTGAACTGACTACTTCCTATTTTCTTTAGCAAGGAGGGGCCTCAAATTCTCTAAAAAAAGAGAGTGGAAAACAGTCAAGAAGTGCTCAGTCTCAGTGAGCATTGAACTGAAGATGAAGTTTTCATTTGTCTTGTTGCTTTTAGTAGGTATGGTGAATGCCAAATTTCACACTGTTCTGTTCTACAGTGTCTGTAATGTCATATTAAAAAAAAATGTTTGTTTTCCAGGTATCCCTCCTCTAAAAGGGCAGCAGAGGACTGAGGAGTTTGAACACATTCTGCTGAGACTCACCTTCCCTTCGTTTTACAATAGTTACAACAAGTCCTGCTGTAAACTCTATCCAGGAGGATGTTACAAGCTACTGGACAGTACAGGATATACCTGTGATTTACTGGAGGGACGAGTTACAAAAACTGAGAATGATGGCTGGATAGAATTTAAAATATCAGATGTGCAGTTTATGGATGGAGGCTATTACAGATGTATGGTTCTGGGAATTCAAAATCCCATCTACAGTGATTACTATGTCGAGGTGTCTGGTGAGCAGTCACATAATCTTCATTAATGTGAAGTTATAAATGTGCATTATGGAATAGCCTCTAGTGTGTGTGCAATAGTGCTTGGGCAAAACCGGCCTTATTACAGCTTCATAAGATAAATGTTTTCTTGCAAAATAATATTCCAGTGTAGTTTATTCCCTTGTAAAGTAGGGAAACAATTTCAAAGGTTAATTCTAGGCAATTACTTTGAAAGCTTTTTCGATATTCTTTCTTTTTGCAGAGGTTTCACTTCACCATAGCCAGTCTCAGCCTTCAATGGCAACAACCGTCAAAGCCCCCAACACCTCCACAACACTTCCAGCCTCCACTGGACCTGTTCTGGCACAGGACCAACCTGACAGTCCCAGGTATTCACTCTGCAGATTACTCATTTTCTGTTGCTCACCGGCCAAACAGCATTGTTTGACCGAAAAATAATGCAGCATATTTTTTCTCTCCTGTGCAGAGTGTCTTGGAGTTTTGGCCTGCCTCTAGCTGTCATTGTGTCCATTGCAGTGATGATTTTGATCACTTCAGTAACTGGTGTGGTTTTGTGCAGAGTCAAGTCAAAACCTAAACAGTCGGGTAAGCAGTTTCCTTAAATTGATGATCACAAAGTGTCCACCAATGTTTCCGGGGAAAAATATTGTGCATTTTTGGGGGAATTGCTAAACAGAATCAGTCATATTGTTTTTTCTTTGCAGACAAATATGGAGAAACTCTGTGTGAGTCACTGAAACAAGAGGCCCCGGTAAGTGCTAAACAGGGAACATGTAGTGTCTGTGATTCATTGTCACTTGTTTTACAAAGCAGATTGAATGTTTATGCTTTCAACTTCCTCTACAATGCTGTCTCTTGATGATGGTTGTCTCCCCCAGGAAATGAGTGGCATAGTCTACACAACAGTGGACTTCAGAGCTCACCAGAAAACGACAGATGTGTATGCAAACCTGAGGATGCATGAAACACAAGCGCGAGGCCCCGACTTGATTTGGAGTTCAGAGCATGATGGGATGGTGGAGTACTCCACACTGGCAGTCCACCAGTGAATTCATGTGAAAGTTTAGTTTCTGATTTTAATGGGCACCATTTTATTTGACACACTAGTGTGTTTTGAAAGTGATTATTTGAAAAATGACTAAAAAGAAAAATATGTCAGCTGCATTATGGGAAATGAAGAATCCAGCATTTTTGGAGCTTGATCTATATTAGGGAATAAAAATCACAATATCTTGGCCTCTGCTGCTTCTGCTTTAACTTTTCTTTTGTCTGTTGTGAGTCCCGCAGCTTTCAATTTTCTGGTGCAATATTAAATCACTGTAATACCTTTTTAAATGTATATAGCATGTGTTGTTTGGGGAAATGATAAATGACATATTTATGAAGTGATAATGGAATTTTGGAACAGATTATGTGAAATGAACACTTGTCAAAGAATTTGTGTTTGCTTCCATGTGGTTTTCTCTGAGTCCTTTTCTACGCTGTGGTCCTATTCACAGGCTGAGATAGCAGCACAGTTGTCACATCATGTCAACAGGTTATCTTTTGTTAAATCAGTGTTTGTCCTTATCAATTTCTTCTCGCTTATAACCTTAGTGGAAACCTGGCCCTCCGCCATTCTGAGAGCCGCTCGATATTCTTTTCTTGGTCTGTTCTTCCTTTACACAAAAAAGCTAGTGCCAATCCTTTTTGTATTCTATAAAAGGTCAAGTTTTTCTTGTGAATGAATGAACAGACTGGACCGTTTCTCATTCATGTGACATTTCAATGTAACACCGTAACACCAAACTGAGGAGACTAAAATGTTTCTAAAGGCGTTTTTTCTGTACTGATCTATCATGTTCATTGTAGTCACCACAGTCATTCTTACACATGCACAAAAAAATACACAGAGTGATTTTAGTTGCTATAATCTATTTAATGCAAATGCAGCTACAACATGTTCACCTGTATACTTTTCACAATCTCTAATTTTTTTGCTTTGAATCTTCAATCAGTCAAGCCCTTTCAGGGGAAACACACACTTATAGATCATCAACAATTGCCTTCACTGATTATGCAGATGGGGCCAGACCAATGTATGGACCCTGGGTATCAAAAACGGCGTAGTACTGCCTGATGAAGACATCTCCCAGGATCCAGAGCTGGTCAGAGCCACCCTGGCCAAAGCCAGTGTTGCAACCGTAGGAGGTCTGTGAAGACACAAGCAGAAAGATTTTTACTTCCTCTATATCTTCATGATAGTGTTGTAAACGTTTCTGTTGCAGTAGGCGGCAGGGGTCTATCTGACCTGAGAGACGTAGGCAGTTGCAGGGATGGTGAAGGCGTTTCCATTGAGAGTGAAGGTGACATCAGGCATGCTCTGGACATTCTGGCAGTTCACTGTAGCCTGTGAGAAGAACATCACACACAGAGGGAAATACCTTGTAGCAGCAGGGTTATTTTAAATGTGCCCAGCCAAAGCATGGAACCAAGTCCTGCTCAGATATTTTTATTTGAGTTTTATCTGGGTTCAGAAAATAGGGAAAATATACTTGAAATGGTATAGTATGGTATGACGGTATGACTCACATCTCCGTACTGGTCGGTTGTGGCTCCAACCCAGGAATTCATGTTGTTGATGTCACTGGTTGGGCCAACGATGAGGGAGGTACCAGTGTCAATGATGGCCTGGCAGCCACCAGAGCAGGCCACAGTCTGTCCATTGATGGTAACACTGTGCGGAGGAACAGCAGAAGGTGGATTATGGTCAAGCTAGGAAGCTTTGTGCAACTTCTTTGTGGTTAGCATTTTGTTTGTTATTTTGAACCTGTCCATTTGGATCTGCCAGTAGGTGGCAGAGGTCAGAGGGATCCAGGTGATTTGTCCTGTGTAGTGGCTGCTGTCAACACCACCGAACACCACCTCACTGCCCTGGTCGCTGTTGCTAAGAGAGTAAAAAACAAAGTACATATGAACATAATGTTGTAGGAAATGACACACATGCACCAAAAGATTTCCATTCTGTTTCAGTACCCGCTCAAGTAGACAGAGAACATGGGCTGGGACACCAGTCCCTGCTTGATCATGTTGTCGAAAACAGGCACAACGTTGTCAGAGGCAATTGACTGGAAGGCCAATCCCAGGATGCCATCAGCCTGCATGCTAGCCATGAAAGGAGCCTCTGTTTGGCTGAGGCCAAACACCTGGTTTGCCACAGAGATGCCGCCCACCTGGACAAACAAGACAGCTGTCAGTCAAAGTTCAACAGACCACAGGGATATGCGTGTTTGAAGTCTAAATATTTTTGCATTTGGCATTTTGTTCCAGGAGCTTTGGTTACCGTAACAGTGTCACTGCCCAGATATCCGGTCATGCTGCCAGTGCCATACTGGATCGACAGAGACTGGCCGTTCGATGTGAAGGTGGATGACTGCTGTGGGTTGAACATGTTGTGGTTCTCTGAAGAGGAATGATATCTTTATTAAATGTGCATTTTAGGAATAGACATTGTGTAAAATACTAACCAAACCACCTGAATCATATCAAGTAACATTTTAACCCCCAGACTACCAGTGACTGAAGTATTAACCCATCCTAAAAGCATCTTTGGTCCGCTCCCTTTTCTACCAGCCTTAGCTGAATGATTTCTTACTTATGAGAAGTTATGTAAGATAATGCAAGTCTGTGTTCTGTTTGACTCTTATGAAGATGCACATGGTGTTGAAATGTAAGTAATTTAATAAAGTTTGTTGTTCCATGGGCTCTAGTCTTCTTTGGATCTAATCTCTGAGGTCTCTCCTGAATAGCAGCCTGGGTTGCAGTGGTTATTCTAAGTAATACTCACGGCAGGCTTGGCTGGAGCAGCTGACTGAGGGGACCCACAGGTTGGAGGAGCCGGAGTCAAAGATGACGTTGAAGGACTGAGGAGGGGTGCCAATGGAGACCACACCATAGTAGGACAACTAGAGGGATACAGGAAGAAAGATGTCGGTCTCTTTGTGTTTTCAAGTGCCAAAGCAACAATAATATATCCATATAATTTTCTCTCATGTGTATATGTATGTGTGTGTGTGTGTGTGTGTCCTTAAACCAGAGGCTAGGAGAACAAAAAACAAGCTGAATCAAGTCTAAACCGTCTCTGGTCTGGACTTACGTCAGCATCATTGGTCATTGGCTCAGTACCAGTCTGGAGGAACTTAACCAGTGGGTTGTATGGATGTTGCTTCCTGTACTTCTCCCATAGTCCTTTCTCCTGCAGGGCTTGCCTGGCAGTCTTTCCCTTGATCAGTGGAAGCCTACAAACAGAAAGGTGAATAAAGAATCAGCAAAATGCACAGACGTCCAGCATTTTATAGCTAAAGAAATCAGTCGAGTAAACTCTTCTTAGAGCTGAAGGTGTGATCAGTATTTGGAGAGATTGACTTTCAACAACTCGGCCGATTGAGGTGTAAAAAGTAAAAGAAACGAACGAATGAGTTGCTTTTCAACCAGTCAGGTCAGACTTACCTAACAAGGCATTCGGAGAAAGCCACGAGGGCTGTCAGGACGATGAGCCACTTCATCATGACGAAAACTGTTCCGTTGGACTGGCGAGTGATGTTCTGGTTGTAGAGTCCAGTCCTTATATACTAAATATGAAGGTTGTGTCTCCAAAATGCCCTTCCACATAACTTGATATCATGTATTAGCTGGAGATAAGAAATGTGCAATATGGTGATAAGTTTCCTCTTATCAAAGCAAAGGAGGAGGAGAAGCAAAAAAGCAAATATTACATTTAAACAACCGAACAATGAAAACTTTCGCATTATGAATTTTGAAAATGTTTTGTGGTAACACTTTACTGAAACATCCAATGTGCCTTAGAAGAGGAATATTTTATGTGTTGTTTTTACAGTATAATGTTAAAACATTCACAATTAAGAGAAACTATTTTGATTGTAGTGTGCATATAGTGCATATATGTTGTACACACTCGATTCTGATGTTTATTCTTGATTCTGTGTTAAAACACTTTTATTGTATTTGGTTCTTTATTTTTAAGTTACAGTGATGCTGTGCCTATTTGAATTTCCCCCAGGGAGGGATCAATAAAGGAACATCTTATCTAATCTTAAACTCTGCTTGATGTTGTCCAGCAGCCACTTAATGAAAGCTTTGTGTTTTATTGCACTGAAGAGAAATCCTTCATGCAAAAGTAATGTAATGATGCTAATGTTTATCTCCGAAATGTTTCAATATTTAAGATACATTTAATAGATACAGTGCGCAGTTAAGCTTCTGTTTAACGTTGATATGGAAACTTTCCACAGGTTTCCAAGGGTGTGAACTGAGGTTGCTGATAACGATATTACACAAAGACACAGGAAAATGGTGTGAAGTGTGAACAAAGAACAACAAAATGCTCTGAAATTCAAGAAGCTCACTCAAAACCATGTACATATTTTTAGTTTGACTTTGATTCCAAAGTTAATTTGATATCATATTTACATAGTTGATATTACACATTTCATTTCATTTTAAAATCCAAATTAAAAATCCAGTGTTCATAATTGCTTCCATAACTATGGGTTGCATTCGGTTTAACAAAATGTATTTGCGGTGAAATTGTTTTTGAAATAGGGAAATTAATCTTCATCAAAGTGGTGTAAAAAGTATTAAGATTATTTATGTAAAAGTAGTTATACCACAATGTAAAAAATACTAGTCTATAACATTCAAAATGTAACTCAAGTCACAGTAGATATGTATTGGCATTAAAATGTACTTAAAATATCAAAAATGAAAGTACTCCTGCAGGAAAATGGCCCCTGTCAGTGTTACATGCATCATATTATTGGATTATTATCATTATTATATGCATTAATATATTAGCAACTTTTTTATGTTACAGTTGGGTGAGGCTGAGCTGATTTTGTCTTGTGGATAAAACCTGATATGCATAAAATAATAAAGTAACATTAAGCACCTCAAAATTGCACTTCAATAAATACCCAGTGACCAGTTCCCAGTTACTGTCAAAGCGACTGTATTCTAATGAATGTCATATTTTCTTTCAAACCATCTTGTGCGCATAAATAAGATGTCACATTGCTGTGTAATGTGTATTTGTGTGTTTTTCTGTATTTTTTTAATTTTTAGCGCTTGTTGAGCTCCAAATGTCTTAATATTTTGAAAAAACAACAACGGCTTAGAACTTCTGTGGAATTGCCCTTTATTTTACATCTGCAGTGGTCAAATGTTTGGCACAAGTCAGATGCCTTTAGTCGTCACCTTTCGTCTGTTATACAGCAAGGTCACAAGTTTGCTCATGAAGGTAAAGGAGACTCATTATCACCTTTATCATAATCAGACTACGATTAAAACCACTTGACACTTCCATCCCATAACACACATTATGTTTAATCAAGCAACATAAAGTGAACACAGAAACAAAGCCTCTACAGAGCAAGTCTCCAACGGCAACGTTGTTATTATATTTTTATTGATGAGAATATTTATACATACCTCTTGATAAATGAACATAAAGCGAGCATGAAAATAAAACAGCAAATGCTTCAATTGTTCCCAAATAGCTTCCTTGTTTTAAGTAAGTAAAAAGTATCTGATGTCTACTGAGGCTCTTGTTAACAGGTTACACTGTCTTGACATTTTCTGTCCTTGATGTGTGGATTGAAAGAATCCAAACTATGAGTTATAGTGCATAGAGTACACAAATGAAGGATACAGTCAGTGAAGATTAAATATGTGTTTCGGATCCACAGCCTGTTGAAGTCTTCACTCTGAAATGCTGATTCTGCTTCTCCTCATCTGAATGTTTGGCCGTCTTTTAAAAGTCCATGTTTTTGAAGTCGTCAGTACATCTATACCTGCTGTCAGCGTATCTGGTGCACAGCAAGTGGGGGAGACAGGGGCAGGTGTGATGTTGCCTTTTCCCTGGATAGGGCACCTGAAAATGTGAAAAGGAGGAGAGAGGGGGGTGAGATAATCTGACAGTTTAAATCCTTTACCGGCTGACAAGTCTTAAAAAGCTGCTCTTTAAAAGTCTGAATTCAGAGACGGATGTGGTGTTGGCAGAACTAATTGTTGCCATCTCCAGATGATCAAAGTGATGTATGGCTCTGATTGCGTGGTTCACTGCGGAGAAGATCAATAGCTTCTGCAGTTATCAGCAGCTTTTCTAAGGCTTCAGCCAACCTGCCAGCACTTGATACAATCTGAAATTAAACTAACACAGAAAGCAAGTGTGAGCGAGAAAGAAAAGGACTATGACTGTGTGTGTGTGTGTGTGTGTGTGTGTGTGTGTGTGTGTGTGTGTGTGTGTTGAAGAGAGCGTGAAGCAGGAACATTGGTGACATCAAATTTCTCCCCACCTTGTGGCTAAAGGGGTGGCATTCATCCCCTTCCACACCTCTTGGGACGCACATCCTAAGACCCCTCAGCCACAGACTGACGGCACAGCAAAGACCAAAACCACACTGCACGTCTCTCTCACAGGCCTGGAGGAAGGACAGCGAGACAAGGTGGTGGAGGTACAGACAGAAAGGAATAAAAAAGGCAGAGAGACACAGACCTTTGATGCCACTGAATGCATTTTTTTATATTTATGCTAATAGACATACCCTTTTATGTTTGAATCTATTTCACTTTTACTTATTGTAACAGGGATGCCCTCTCATGTCCGTACAGTGAAAGCCATTTTATCCATGGCCCGTCATCTCCCTAATCCATTTATGAATGAATAACAATCAGAGGACTTAGATAATTTCCTCTCGTTTTTCCAGTGGACTTGAAGCAGAGGAGGATGTGGTCTCCTGTCAGTCATATGTAATCAAATTTTAGGAAATTATCGAGTAAAGAGAGCTGTGCTGTTTGCATATTTATAGATTGAATATAAAGAAATTAAACCAAAAGTCAAAAGATAAGGGCTGGTAAAAGTCGTTTTTTGCTGCCAATGCATAGACAGAATGAGTTCTGAAAAGAATGAGTCAATTAATCCATTAAAAGATAACAAATAGTTGATGATAAGTTCACTGTTTAAGTAATTTATTTAAGCCTCAAATATGCTGGGTCCTGCTTCTCAAATGTGAGCATTTTGAACTGGTGGTCAGAAAAAAACAAACAAGCAATTTGAAGACGTCACTTTGGCTCAGGAATCTCGTGATGGGCGCTTGCCACCTTTTTACGTGTGACAGACTAACTGATTAATTGAGTAATCAAAGTAATGAAGTAATGAAAATAATTGCTAGTTGCAGCCCTTAACAGTATTTAAATTTGAGTATAAAGTCTCATAGTGCCTCAATACAAGACAATCACAGAAAGGGAAGATAATAATAATGTAAAATGTTACTTTTAATTAATGGAGTAATTAGTCATTTAAAGTAATTAGACACTCTTCTAAAAATTAATTAAACATGTTAAAATAACAGAACAAAAATGAGTTAACCGTGTGCAGCCGAGACAGAAACCTCTCACTCACCCCTGTGATGACAGCTCCTCTGGACCAGCTCAGGGACACCAGAAGGAAGGACAGCAGCACCGCCCTGAAGCCCATGACAGCAACAGGAGAACTGGACTCGCTCAACACCCTCAACACTGGACAACAGCTGTTAACGGTCTCTCCGGCTCTACCGTCAGTCATGAAGGTTCCCAGAACTCCTCAGAGGGGGGAGCCACACTCTCTCCCTCTCTTTATCCACCTCCGACCCGCACCCAACGCTCCCCCTTTCATNCCCCACGCCCTCTCTGCCTGTCTCCTCAGAAGCTTTGTCATCTTACTCATCCTGATGACGGCTGATGGACGCTCACAGTAGTCCCTTCTACTTGTATGTCTTTGTCTGTTACATAGGGTTTGACCACACATCTGCTCAAAGCAGAGGCTGACAGAGTTTCCATGACTCAAGTGGTTCAAGCTCACACAAAAAAATATGGAAAATTACTCAATAATCGATGGCATTCATAAGAACTAAAATGAATGTGACACCTCCTTGTGAGAAAAAGGGCACAGGTGTCAGGAAATCCAGAGTTATTTGTCAGTCAGACAAGACAAATCAACATCAAAGCCATATAACAAGTTTACAGAAATTACCACAGACTCACAGACTGGGCTTCATGTAAAGCATTTACATGCTGGAAAGTAATATTTTATCAAATTATATTGTATATTTTATTTTATTATGGGATATGTGTGCCAGGATGCCATGCACTGTGCCAGTTGTCATCAACTTTAGCATCACCAGTTCATCCACACTGAGAGAATGAGATGCTCTTATCTTTGACATACTTATCTGCTTTGTCACATCACACAGATATACTCTGTAATCTGTGTGATGTATATGATCTTAAGTAATTGTTTGTTTGTTTTTTTATTAAAAATATGAAAAAAAATTAAAATTTTATTTTTCTTTCATTCATTGGCTGTATAAATTTACTTCATTTGAAACCTCTGAATTAGGCAATATCCAGTATCTGGCAGGGTGATGATACACTGACTCTGAGTCAGATATCTATTTTGGGTTTGGCTCATTTGGAGATTTACTCTGGTTGGAAAGTGTCCATATGTAGAAAAAATGGGATCTAGTGTTTATGCCAAACTCCCTTCATACAAGATGAAAGATTCCTTATGTGTGTTTGTGTATGTGTGTCTGAAACAAGGGAAGAAGATATCACGTGTACGTGGACCTTGTGAATGATTCTGCATCTGTACGTGTGTTTGCCTACGTGTGTGCTTGGACACTGATGGGCAGCAGGTTGTCAGCGTAAGCGCGTCTGGGATCTGATTTATGCTGTGAGAAGAGAAATACGAGTGAATGAAGAGGAGACGAGAAGATAGAAGAATTAGAGGCGAGAAGAGGGACTGTACCCCATGGGTTAGTCAGCAGCACATTACACTGCTGCTGCGCAGGTGATGGATTCCTCCAATGCAGAGGCCACATAATTACATTCACCCATTTCTGCTCTGTCAGCAAGAGCGCTGAAGCCTCACTCTCTTGGGACAGGCAGTAGAAATCATGCAGGGAGGTAAGCCCAGGCGGTGGCCTCCAGCTAATTTTTGAAGAAACGACATTAAGAAAATACATCAACAAAAGGCTGCGAGAAACTGCTTTATACTCAAAATATTAACACTATATTTTATGTTCAATAAAGTACAGGCATTGGTAAAGTCTGCATTGGGTTGGTAAATGTTGTGTTTATCTTGCTGAAATAAGGTTTGCACCAATGTTAGATTTTGTCTCTAAAGATGATTTAAATTCTCTGAGTGTAGAACAAAAACTTCATGTTTCTCTAATAACTGTTTTGTGACTAAGGAACATATGACACTGGAACTGTTTTGGGCGACCTCAGCTCATTGGGTAAGTCATCTTTAAGTCATCGATTGTGAATGGCTGTGCAATGCTTGAGAACAAAGTGTGAACGGGATTATGATTAATATATTCAGGGTTAAAAATAATAAGTAAACTGATTTCTCACTGGGGCTGGGATGAAGGGGAGTGACACATGAAAATAATAATCAATTCACAATATAATAATAATATCATACATACACGTCTACAAATATTACACAGTCACTCTTTACCGTCACGTTCCTTCATCTGGCCTAAGTATTTTCGCGCGCTTCGTATGTTTTTATCCTCACAGGGATCCGTAGTGCACGTGCCTGTCAGCTGACGGAAGCCGGAAGCTTTCAGAAAGCAGACAACCATAACAAAAAGTCTTCATACACTAAACTTGAACTTTGCTGTTTTTTTTATTGTTGATAATGGAGTCGACCCTCGAACAGCATCTTGATGACACGTAAGTTAATAACGTTACCGGTCCGTGTTTCAGTTGGTCTTCTAAATGTTGGGACGTCAAATGCGGATAACTAATCACGTTTTGTTTGTGTTGTTGTTGTTGGCAGCATGAAAAATCCAGCAATTGTCGGTGTGCTCTGCACGGATGAGCAAGGACACAACCTGGGCTGTAAGAAAACACCGAAATACTTCTACATAGTCATGTCTGAGGTTTTACAGGAAAATGTTTCTCGAAATAAATCAAACCAAACTGGCCTTTAACTCTGGGTACATGTAGGCAATCAGCCCAATCCCCTAAAATCAGTACAAATACAAAACGCGCGTTTCTGAGTCATAATTATTCTACTAGTTAATAAATTAATCTTACTTTACAGTTTTTCTCAATTTGATAAGCACATTTTCTGAAACTTCAAATCAATTCATTTGATACTGGGCAGCACAACACTTCATGCGTCCAACGAAAGGCTGCTGCACTCACTCAAACTGAAGACGAATAGTCGATGAGTTGATATACAGCAAAGTCTTGGCAGTTATTTGTATAAACGATTAGTTGTTTAAGTGGTATTTCAAGCAAAAAAATCACCTGATCCAGCTTATGAAATTTGAATATTTCCTGGTATTCTTGGCCTCAGAATCATGAACAGAATCTGCTTTATTGCCAGGTATGTGTACACATATGAGGAATTCGACTCAGGATTTTACATTGCTTATGATGTGCTTACTTGTACAAAAATACCATAACACAATAATAAAATAAAATCAGACACAAACTACAGTATAGACAACACTAACATATGAACAAAACAATATAGACATATTGACAAATGATAGTAAACTGAACATCTTTGGGTTTTGGACTGTTGTCAAACAAAACAAGGCTTTTTAAGACATTACCATCAGCTTACTTACGATAAGCTTTTTTGCAATTAGATGATAATCTATAGAGCAGCTGACTAATCGAGGCAACAATGGGTAGATTATTTGATAATGAAAATAACCCTCTGTTGCAGTCCGACTCACAACAATTAACTTGAGAGTCCCGTCACAGCCACCATGTCCATTTTATCATTACTTTAGCCAAGACAGCCGAATGTTTAAATAACAGTGTCAGTATGACAGAAGACACTAAACTAGAGTTTCTTTATGTCATTTCTTTTTGAGACTAACATGCAGCAACCCAAAGTAAAATATCATCTACAGCTAACTGATTAAACTCATGTCATGCAAACATCAGTTTAAACATCTGTCTGTTTACTTGTTTCTCATTGTCCAGTGCTCACCTTTCTGGTATGTCCCCGGTTCACAGTGAGCACCATATATATGTAACAGAAATGTCAAACTAAAAAGTTAAGTTGTGTGTAACACAAACAACTTGCAACTCCCCTTGTTGTGTCAACCTTTGTCATAATCAGTACAAAGTCAATCACATTCACAGAGTTAATAATTGCTTGTTACTGGGAATTGCTTGATGAGAAATCCGTGCTAAATAACATGCTCAGTAACCTTGGTGGTAAAACATAAAATGAGCTTAATTGTGAGCATCACTAACAATAAGTAACAAAGTCAGGTATAGCAAATGGCCCTCTTACTGTCAACTGCAATGTGGATACTGACCTTGTCTGTGCAATACAGAATACCACTAAATTCATTGATTTGAGTAGCAATGTGTCATTTTAGGACTCTTTCCACATGTCATGTTCTGACCTGGATGATGTGATCACATTTAAATTAGAAAACTCATAACACATTAAAACTGTAAATTCACCCAATATGCAGCGAAGAAAAAGTTTTTCTTGGGTAGGTGCGGTGATTTCCTGTCAGAGGTTTGCTGTCCTTCTAGTGGGGGCAGTTAGGCTCGCAGGTCAACAGTGAAAATCAAAATCAAATTGTCTCCTTGATCAAAAAGATAAAATAAAAGGTAAATAATTCACCTTAATAAAACCAAAAACATGTTGCTTTTACATGTGCAGAAGTTTCAAATGAGACAATTGGATGGATAAATGTGTGGATGCACTTCAGTTACCTCAGGAGGAATTTGAGTGCTTGTTTGTTTTTTTCAGCTTCGTAGAGTAACACTTGTTTGTATGTCACAATCCCCAGGCCGTGGCTCCCTGTCTGATGAACATGGCGGTGTTGTGTCAGTTTTGTCCAAACAAGCTGCAGCTCTCACCAAAGACCCAACAGACTCTGCGACTGTGTGCCTGGAGTCTGAGTCAGGGTGAGCACTGACACAACGTTTTTGTCCTTTTTTTTGATTGACTGACTTTCAGTCGGCTCCTTTTTCTTCACCTCAGTGAATTTAAGAGGTCTGTCTGCAGTGGTTTTGATTAATACTCACGGGGATCAGTAAATCTAGGAAAACCTGTTGAAAGGGATCCAAAATCAAAGATTGAGTGTCCATTATATGTACCTCAGACTGTGCTCAAAGGCCCAATCCCAATGTCCCCCCTAAGCCCTAAACCCTGAACCCTCACTTTGCTGACGTCACTTGGAAAGTGATTGAGTGCAGAAGGCTGCAAGGGCTCAAAATGCTGTAAATAGGAACAGGACAGTACTTTGCCATATTATCACGTTACCTTGATAACACTGAAATATGTTGCACACTTTTTAGTTTATATTTTTTACTGATTTTTAAGTCTTGCAGGCTCTTGTCCTACAGAGTGGAGGAGAGGAAAATGTCAATCTACATTTGTCAATAACAAATGCATTATTAATGGTCAAAACAGTATCATTAAGCACAAACTAAAATAAATAGTTAAATAAACTAAGTGTGTAATAAGGTGATTTCATTCCTCTGACTTCATGTATTCTATGTACCATCTTAAATACCTGCTAAGAAAAATTATAACAATTTTAACATCAGCGTTAGTTTCCATGATAGTTTACCATCTTCTTCTTCTTTTATAAGGCAGATTTGCCGCGATATTTCTCTCACTTACGGGTGCCCCCTGGCAATCCTGGTTACCCGTGTTTTATGTCATACTGCTATAAACTGTGGGCAATTCCCTCAGGCAAAGTGCAGAAATGCAGACTTACGAAAAGGCTTTAAAAAGGGCTCAAAATGTCCGTAAGAGAGCTCTCGCACACTTGATGATTTGACAGTGGGACAGCCCTCTCGGACTTCCGGGGAACGGGCCTCAAAGTCTGTGAGTGTGGACATTGGGATTGGGCCATAGTCTTGGCAAAGGTTTTTCTCATTTGCGAGGCTGTGCTGCCACCTTCTGGACTTTGTGAAACATCCCTTGGTGCATGGGTTTCGGTGAATCCAACTCCCACATATGTATATTGTGAAGAAATCCTTTTAAGTCATTGGATACATATTTTAGATGAACCCGCTGCTTTGTTGTGACTTGTTGGCTGCTTTCTGAGTATGGTAGGATTACAGTATATGTCATCAAAGTGTAAATCAATGACTTGATGACCATGACAGATATCCATCCATCCATTGTAAACTGCTTATCCTGCGTACCGGGTCGCGGGGGACGGAGCCAATCCCAGCTTACAATGGGCGAAAGGCATGTACACCCTGGACAGGTTGCCAATACCATGACAGATATCGCATGTCAAAACAAAATGTGACTGGCCTCAACTGATCAATTCATCAAAAGCTATTAGAAATGGCTGAAAGGCAGACATTCAGTATGTTTAGATATTTCTACTCAATAAATATTTATGCAAAAGATGACGATAATACTAAAAATAATAGTCTAAAGCATGCAGTATGGATAAGTTCTACAATTACTAGTCAAACTGCACATACAAAATATTGCAAGTGAGCGATAAATCTGATCTGCCAAAGGTCAATATTGATCGATCAATATTACAATCTTTAACCAAATTCCTTAAGCATTATTATTGTTGTTCAGGTTATGACTAAAACTGTTATTTTTAGTGTCACCATTATCATCATCATGGGCACCAGCGACACAGTTATATGCAGAGATGTCTCTAAAATTGACCTTTTCTCACATGTTGATGGTTGTTTATCGGATGATTGTTTGCCTTATTGAATTGTTTATGTTTGCTTGTTCTGTAGGAACATTCTGGTGAGGAGTCATGGGACCATCACAGTGGCAGTTCACAAGATAGCATCTTGAAGACCACACGACTCACTAGGGAGTTTTATTGTGAAGAAATGTACATGCGAACACACAATTATAATCACACAATTTGAATGAACTTATATTTGCAAACAAAATCTGGAGTTTCTATCTATGTTGTTTCATCCTACATTTAAACATGCTTGCTAATTTTCTAATAACTAACATGTGATTGTTTATTTATATACATACCAATCTGTCAGTAATGATATTTTATTGCCATGTACAGATTACGCCCTGAATCATGTTATGTACAGCCATGCTAATTGTTTGTGTGTCTTTTTGTTTACAACCATATCCTTCAATCCAAGGCAGTCATGAACAGAATACTCTTAATAAAATTTAACTTGACTTTGTCATGCCCTTCTCTGTGTTAAGTATCCATGATTTTCTCCTTTAGTATTTTGTGGATAACCAATTCAGTTTCTTTGGCAGCTGAATGACTTTCATTCCAGAAAAAAGAAAACAGATTCCAGAGTTTGGAATCATTAATTCAAACTGCTGTAGGGGTCACACTGCTGTCACATTTGGTGATAAGATCTCATGCATATGTATAGACTATAGGCGCATGTAGAATAAGTTACCATGGGATGGCAGGTTATGATGCACCGGGGAGATCTAACTCCTCTCTGGATGAGTGCCCTGCTGCCCACAGCGCATCCGTTGCCTATCTGCGGTGTAGATACAGTGCAGTGCGTCTTGGTGGCGCACTGCCTTTGACCAGAACCTGAGTAAAGTCTGCGGTGGCTCTGGTGCTTTGACCGCAGAGCATTCCCCCTCTCCCTCTGAGTTCGCAGATGAGGTTCACTGCTACGCCTTCATGTCACGTGGCTCTCCTCATGGAAGGCTTTGCTTTCTGCGGCTCGTCAGCAGAGCCAGCGGGGTTGAGGCTGAGATGTGAGATGCAACTCAGAGGGACTCGCTTATAGAGGCAAAGTTATGGCACGGTCATCCTCGGAGAAAAAGGCCCCGCAGCAATTTTTCTCTGCCAAAAAGTCCCTCGCTGGTGACGCGCAAGCCTCCCTGGGACGCACAACTGCGGAGCGAGAAGACCCCAAATTACGCGTCAAATTAAATTAAAAATAGGGGCTGAAGCACATCGAGGACTGAAGGAGATTTCAGGTATGGACGTTTTGCACATTTACATCAACACATGGGTCGATTATTAAAAGAACATTTTGTTTAGGCTAAATTAAATTGTAATTTATTTGGTGAAATACTTTTGTCACAACAAACCGTTCCAACCTGAGAGATCAAGCTCAAGTCATCCTCCAAACTGTAATCCTAATCTCGGACCCTCAAAGTAAATTATTGGTTTTAAAACTTTTTACCCACATTGCCTCAGTGCAGGTTGGTGCCTCAGATGGCACGCAGATGACATCATCCTGAAATTCTCCGAAGTGTCAGTGTGCCTGAATTCTTGCATCTGCTTAAACGACTCTTTTCTTGCCTTTCCTGCAGTGTTAATTTGAGTGAGAGACACAATGCAACAGGCCTGTGACGTGAAGATAAGTAATAGCTCACTGCTCCACAAGGTAAAACCTCCTTATTTTCTCCCCTCAATAATACGGTATTGTGTATGCCTCTGTGGACTAAGCCAAAAGCTTTTCAACTAAACAGCCTGCACACTACTACTACACAATCTCACAATTCCTTTGGGATTGCTTTCACCAGTCAGAACTCAAGTTAGTGGTTCCAGGTTGTGAATTAAGGTTATCTTGGTGGATGAAACAGTCAGGCAAACAGAAAGAAATAAAGAAAATAACAGATTTTGAAAGTTACTGGTTTGTTTCAGTAATTCTTTTTCACTTTATCAGTATTGTAGAGCCACGAGTGAAATGCAAATTTGTGCAAAAGAGTATTTCTGGCCATGCTCTTGTTATTTTCTTACACATGAACAATTATGAAAAGTACACATTATTGATTTAAATGAATAGTAGTACAGAGGCTCTGGGACAGCCTGCCAACGAAAATCAGGTCGGCTGAGTTAGTGAACTCCTTTAAGTCCATTCTTAAAACATTTATAGGGGGGCTTTCCTGATATTTACTTGAATTTTGTTTCAACTGTCTTTAAATTGCTTTAAATGTTTTTTTAAAGCACTTTGTAACATGATTTTGAAAAGTGCTCTATAAATAAAGACTATTATATTAAAAATATCATGTAGAAGTATTATGCAAACAGTACTCATTACACAGAGGCACATTATGCATATGTGACTCTGATGGGGGCTAGTTCCCCCCCGGCGACACCTGTGCGAAGTGATAGTCATAGGGAAAAAATAGTTCAGCCATCAATGCATAATTTGCACAAAAGCAGGTTATTGGCAGGGTTGCAACATTCCCACAACCCTGATATTTTACTTGGTAAGTAAATAAGTATCTTTTTGGTGAGCCTTTTAACTTTTCACAGCTATGCTGTTAGTATTAAAGCATGCACCTGTTCTCCTCTTCTGGTCACTTGGAGAGCCTGAACAGGACTTTTAATCTCCAATCACAACTGTGTGAGTAAACGTTTACAGGATACATTTGAAGGCAATAATGCTTCAGATGTATCATTTTACCAAGTATTGCTTTGTGGTAATTGTGTATACTGTATATAATACTTCTACTCTTACAGTGACGTCAACAGATGTGAAGGAGTGTGTATTCTCAAACTACGCCTTTTTTCAGACTTTTTCACAATGCAGAACTGAATGTTTTTCACAGTGTTAGAGTGAAATTTGTAACTATTTTGGAAGTGGTATCTTAGTTTGACTCACTTTTTGTACAATTCTTATGCTCTACTATGAAGCTAATTTTCTTATGAAGCCTCTGCGGACAGCCCATTTAAAAAACATCTACTGGTCTATATCTACTACTACTCTACTACTTTTTTTCACCTGAAGACATGTCTGTGCAGATCTTTCTGGTAGCTTTTGTGTTCTGAAAAAAAAAACATTCACTGAGCTATCTGCCAATGACTGTATCCATGCAGCGGCGTCAGTGAGTGCTTTTGTCAAAACACATGGATAAGTGTTTGTTTGAAAAGCTAAACTTTCCTGCTGTACAACACACTAAAATAGAACGTAGGACAGGAAGGTGTTGAAAGCTGTCAGGTAGGTTTGCTCTTCAGTGAGGAGCAACAGGAAAATCTGGTGAATTGATATGTGCTTTTAATTTAATTCAATTTGCTTGGTAAATGTTAGCATGATAACGCATTAAACTAATAATGATGTTTAGACAACCTGCTAAACAAGAGCATGTTAGTATTGTCATTGTGAGTGTAAATGTGTTAGCACTACTGTGTCCAAATACAGCTTCACAGAGTGTAACATTGTTTCTGGTATAAGTGGCATAACTTCGAAATGTAGCTCTCTTGACACATCAGACCAAGAAACACAGTTCCATATTTAGAATATTGTCAATACAGACTAATACTGTACACATTGTTCTTTATAAACATGAAGCTAGCCTCACTCCATTAATGACTTGCGCCTGGCCACTGAACGGAACGAGTTCTACTACTGTTACTGTACTACTACTTGAAAGACAATGGAATAGTCGTGAAACCTACCTGAACAGTGGCCAGATTCTCTCCAAAACTTCCCACCCCAGAAGCTACCCTCTACCCTCAGACTAGACTCTGTCTCTCCCTCCACCCTGAAGCACTGTGCCGTTCAGCTGTCTCTCTTGTGTTCACGGACATCTTTAATACCTCACTGGAGACATGACACATTCTAGCCTGCCAACAGGCTCGTAGACGATGTAGTAATCATGGCCATCTATTTCATCGGTCGGGACCTGGACTTCTCAGGAACTTATGTCAGGATAATGTTTGTGGATTTTAGCCCCACCTTTTACACCACCATTCCAGCTCTGCCGTGGGACAAGTTCTCCCAGCTGAGCGGGCCGGACTCCACTTGTAGACTTCCAGTCTGACAGGAGGAAGAATGTGAAGCTGGGAAAACACATCTCTGACTTCGAGACCATCAGCACTCAAGGATGTGTCCTTTACCCTCAGCTAATCTTCCTGTGCACTAATTGCTGCACCTCCAGCTAACAGTCTGTCAAGCTCCTGAAATTTGCGTATGACACACCCTCATTGGTTTCATCTCTGGTGACGATAAATCAACCTATAGTGGGAGATTGAGATTAGACCTGCTCAATTAAAAGTGCACTGAGATAACTTCTGTTATAAATTGGCAGAATAATTTCAATTCAATTCTGCAAACAGATTTTTTGTTCATCCTTTTTATCATATTTGGATAAAAAATTTTTATTTATTTTCTTTTTCTACTTCTTGACACTTACGGTATGTGTTTTTCATTTTTTTTTCATTTTTTTGCATGTTTATTGTTATGCACCAAAGTACCAAAGCAAGTTTCTTGTATGTTAAAACCTACTTGCCAATAAAACTGATTCTGAGTGCTACCTATATCTCTGCTTTCAGAGATGTGATCATGCACCTACACTGACTTTTATCTTTTTGATCTCATGTTCTTTTGTTATTTGTTGGTTCACTGAGCATTGTCTACTTTTTATTGCAGGTGTAACACTAATCTTGAGGCAGCCATAGTCAAGTGCCCTTCAACCAACCTGAGAATGACACTCAGAGAATAGGACTCCTGAGTTTATTCCTCACTTCCAGATTCTTCAGGCATACCACCGAAACACTGGTAGAGGTAACTCAACATTCTGGTTTAGTCAGAATATTGCTTACAACATGCTTATGATGCTGTCGCTGTTTGGGTTAACAACCCACCTGAATTCTTGTTACACTGAAGTTTCCTGTGTAACATTCAGTGCACATTACTCACCTAATTCTGTGGCATTTTGTCTCTAAACCTCATTGGACCTCATGCCCACCTTTACTGCTTCAGAGCGGGTCAATGTGTCACAGAAGACGTTATTTGATATCTGTATAAATGAAGTTATCTGGATAATAAGCAATCCGATTTTGTTTATAGATGTTTACACCTAATATTTTCAATGCGTTCTTGTTATCCTCTTTTGAGATTGAATCTCTGTCTTCCAGAGCAAAACCTGCAAGTGAGCTATTTAAGGGGCAGCAAATCTGCCCCAGACTGCCTTAAAAAAATCACAGTTTTGTGAGCTGCTGAATTAGGAGAAACTTGAACTTGAAACACTGGCAAATGTAATGAAGTTATTTCCTTCTTTGTATAAAAAATATTGTGCTGTTTGTCCCGATGTGTTTAAATACCAGTGTGTAAGCTACTCTGTGACAGGATAAATTAGATGCCTTGTTAGCAGCAGATCAACTGTACAGTTAAGTGTAATGCATGTCATCACACAGGTATTTCTTACTGTTTAAACATTTTTTTAACTGCCATGCAAACTGATATTATTCTGGCCACAGCTGTCTCTGGAAAATGGTCATTAATATGCATATGTTGCTAATGTTGGCCGTGTGTGGGCTGTGATATGTGTGTGTGTGATGTGTAGGCTCTTTTGTTGGCTTTGTGTGATAGGAGGGATGGCTGTCATGCACCCATATTCTGCTGAAGTGTACACGCAGCTTGTGTGATATATATTTTGCTTCAGAATTAGCTTGGTTTCTTGTTGGTGGTAACTCTTTCTACTTCCTTGTTGTGTGCTCGTTGCATTGGTTGGACTTAGCATCTTATTTATCTTGTTACACAGGACACAGTATTTGGGGCCGGTAGTTATTTAAGACAAGGGGGTCAGAGGGCCATGGTTTATAAGTCGCTGTTCGCTATTAAACGTAATGGTTGGAAAAGATCAGCCTTTGATTTTTACTTTCTCAGTACTAGTTACTTTGGTGTGAACGTAATAAAAATGTGGTTATTTATGGTGGAGAGAGGGTCATACATTTTCCCCCAGTGACTCAGAAAGACTCAATGAAAAATATTCATAGTCAATAACAAACTGATTACTAAACAGTCCCTAAACGTGATCTTGCTCAAACCTGGTTTATAGTAATGTGACTGTAATTTGACTGAAGCACAGTTCCAAGAAACTATTAATTAGGTGTGCAGGGGCAAAAACACTCATCCCACTGCAATTTCAAGCAGTGATTGTGCTTTCCAACAAATGCGACTGGCAGTTTTTGCAATTCTCTTTATGTAAATGACAGTAGTTTCCTTTATAGTGAGCAGTAAATTGAGGACACTTATGAATGATCTCCCATGCGTATCGTCACTAACATGTGTAATGTCACAAAACAGTAACTACTGTATTTATGAAGTGTAACACATTGCATTATAGGAATATTAACAGAAAGTTGTAAACGCGCTATGGATACTCATAATGATGGGACGTATATGCACTATATAGTAAATTTGGATTGATGTCTGATGGTCTGAGACTCGTTTTCTCTCTTTTATGGATTCACGCTTTATTGACAAATTATGTGAATCATTTAGGCCTCCTTCCATTCAAATGGTAGACAATCTACATACTTGTTCTTTTATGAAATGAATGCATTTCTCATTACAAGGTCAGGATTCTCACAAGCTTGTTTTCTGACAAAATTATCTATTCCCCAAGTTATTGGACAGGATATAGTGACTATATGAACACACACATATGTGATATGAACACATTGAACAATTAAACACATTGTGAGCAACCACCCACCTCAAATGGCCGAGGTGAAATCTGGCTGTGGTGTTGTTGTATCTTTTTAAAAAATGATACCTCTATAATTGGTATGTATGTCAAATGTGGACAATGTTGGAGAACATCATTCGCCGAGTTTCTTTAGTAAAATACGATTTTAAACTAGAAGCACAATGTAAAACTAAGACAGAATTTCCTGCTGGAAGTATTCAGTAAGATGGTGTTAATACCACACTTCAAAATGCTGATCTCCAATCCCCCATCGTTCAAACCCGCAGACCCCCAGCACATTCACAAACATGCACTCAAGCACACTCTGAGGACAACTTGTGAACAGCACATGGGGGGAAATATTTTCCTCACAGTACACTGGCCCAATTCATTCCCCTTTTAATCCGCTCTGTGCTCTCTGCTTAATTTGGTCTCGGCTTCTTATACATGTCTAAGTCAGACTGAGTTAGTGATGAAGGTTACAAAAGACTGGTCATAAACACAGTTTTACTACCCTATGTTCATACATACAAATGTTCATACAAATAAGAACATGCTTCTTATTTGTTCAGGGTCACTTTGCTTTCCAGCATCTGAATCTAGATTATATGTAATGCGCTTCTTGTGTCTACAATGCGGCTAAGAAGGGCAGGTTTTAATAAGACATTCAACCAAGGTTTAATTTTGTTGGACCTTTTCAATTATTTCAATTAACCTCCCCCTGAGACCTTAGTTACAGATGTGTCACATCTTGTTTTTTCAGGTTTTATTAAGACCAACTTGTAGTGTATGAAACATATTTCATTTCTTTATGTGGTTAAGGTGTGGGGTGGTGATGCAGCAGTAAGTAAGAAACATGCCTTTGGTGTGAGAGACCTGGGTTCAACTCTCACACTGTGACACATCCACCAATGTGTCCCTGAGCAAGACATTAAGCAACACCCAGTTGCTTCAGAGGTGTGTGACCTCTGACATATATAGCAATTGTAAGTCACTTTGGATAAATTTGCCAGCTAAATGAATAAATGTAAATGTAATTTTAACACTGTCGTCTGACAGCCACAAGGTTGTGGCTTCCAAATGTACTGTCTTGGATGGTGCTGGTTGGGGCCTTTTTACATGTTTACATGTGTTTTGTCTCCCACAGTGATATGAAAACTGTAAATTGTCCATGGCTGTGAATACTTATCGGTGTGTATGCGTTTAAGAAAGTCAAGTTACAGTTTGACCTTGCAAATATTCACTCTGTGTCCTGTTTCCTTTCAATTGAAGCCTGTACAACAGACAAATTCAAGGATTCCCTGCTTTGCTGCGCTCTCCTGGCAGGTCTGAGTTCACTATTCAGCTCTGCCCTGTAAATTTGTGAGCCAACAGAAAGAAAGTATCACTTTTTTTGGAAATATAGAACAAAATAAGCTTTTCAACAACCATGTGAGTGTACGTTGAAGGACTGACTGTCAAACAAAACAAAAAAACAAAAAAGACATTAGTATTTTTTGCAATAATTTAAAATGTTAAACTCTGCTAAAATCTGGAGAGTTTATGAGGAGTGTGCTCAGCTGAACAGGGAAATCATCACTATACTACAGCAGTGTGATAGAACATGCCAGAGGGAGTGGTTACCTGACAGAACTGACTGAATGCAGGACAGACCAGCAATAACCGGTTTGGGTGAGCTTCATCAACCAAACCTTGCATAGACACTAAACTTGTAAATACAAATAGATTGATAAAGCGTGCTGCTCAATCAGTTCTTGCTAACTGAAAGTGCACTTAACTGGGGAAACTGTAAATATCCGCTGACACACGTCAAAGTCTCAGGAGGAGAATCCTTTCAAAGCATGTTTCAAGAAAGGCTCAAAGTAATTCAAGGTCACGCATGCCATTTCAAACCTGCAGTAGAGCTTGCCCATAACACAGGCATGAACAGGACACTCCTGAATCCTCTCACAACAGGAACACAGGTTCATTTCACAAAGCTGCAGTCTTGTAGCTTAAAGCCCTCGCGACTTAACTTCATAAGTTACACATATACCCGTGTGTTGATAGGAATCAACACATGGGTGGACACATCATCATTGCACTCTGTAATCACCCTGTGTGACAACCTCCGCTGTGTGCCATGTAGACCTGCAGTTAAAAATTTTGACTACAAATAGAAGTACTGAGCACTATATAATCACTGCAACAATTTTTATGAATGAGTTGTTAGAGTATTTCTAATTTTGAGAGCTCACCTCGCTCTTTGAAATCTGAGACGGCAGAGCTGAAACTGTTAAAGTAAATGTTCCTTATTTCAGTGAGTATTTTATTTTGAGCACATGTTCTGTTTTCTTTTGGTTGCCATTATTTTTTGTCTTCCTCTTTTGATTGTCACTTTGTGGTTACTGAGCCTGCGCTTGGTTAGGATCTGTCTTTGCTTTTTGACAGTAGATTCATAATCTCTCTTCTTAAGACCAGCTAACATTCTTAGCTATTGTGGCTTTTAGCTTCTTATCATTTTTAATAAGTTAGTTTCTTATAATGTCAGAGTCATTGGTCAGAGTGTGTCTGAGAGGGGGCAGTTAGTCGCAGAACCAACTGAAATAGGGGACTCTTTTCTGGGCTTTGCTCTTGGGTTTGGAGGGATTTTGCAATAGAGTGTGTCTAGGAGGCTGGATTTCAGATAATAAAAAAAATGTGGCTATTCTCTTTCAAATGTTAATTATCAGTGGGTATCTACATAAGACTGCTCTACATGCATTTGTATTTCTGTGTGTATACACACACACATATATAT
>JAPMOB010229423.1:0-10876 GCA_029875015.1 Lepomis gibbosus | reverse complement strand
GGGGGGGGGGGGGTATATCTCTCCCTCTCAGACAATCCAATATGAATGTAGGTACTCAGTTTTGTAACAATATGATTGAAATTCAAAGCCCATTTGATACAATTTGATTCAGCTGTGATTTGGATTTTATGTGTTTAGTTGTTTTGCTAAAATAAATGATAATCAGAAATGTCCCAGAAAATTATGTCTTTTGCCACACAAACTATAAACACAGGCAGTGATACAGCCAGAGGTAACTTTTTTTGGGGATTCATTTTGCACATGAAATCCTGCTGAATGTTCTATACCTCAGTTCCTGGGTCAGTGTCATCCTTCTGAATTTGGTGTGGGTGCATGTCGCTCTTAATAAAACAGTCCATGGCTTAAGTAACCATAAGGAGTTAGGCGTCGGTTGCATATGTTGCAAGTCTCTCTGTTCCCGTACAATGCAAGTGGCATAAGTTGCTTATGCTCCTCTCAGTCTATCTATCAATCTAGCTATATAGCTAGCCGGCTCTATCTGTGTATGTCCATCTTACATTAGCGAGACTATTGATTAATTTGTAGTGTTTTCGGTGTTGTTCAGTGCCTAATGAGATCTTATTTCAATGGCAGCTCTCTGGGAGCCTGTGGATGCCTACTTTGGCTTATGTAACATGGTGCTTTTCCACTTGCCCCATCTGAGATACACCGGCACTTTCTGTTGATGAAAAAGTCAACATAATGACACCCTGTCACCAGAAGAGAAAGAAAAGTAGTCTTGCAAATGAAGACCTTATTCTTTTAAAATGTTTATTTAATAGCACAATGAAAGCATCTAAACAACTTGTTCTCTGCTTTCTTCTGCACATTGTCTGTAAGTCTTGATTAAAGTCTTGTGTTGTTTAGTATGTGAGGCATTGTCGCTGTTATTGAGTGTTCCAGGAGCAATTGGGGGCGTTAAAGAACTGCAGAGAAAGACACAGGTGTCGTTCTTTGACACAACTCAGAGGACGTGGTGAAGTGATACCACCTTTGCTTGACCAACAAAGAGAGTAGTTGAAAAAACAAAAGAGGTAAAGGATTAATTAGTTTTTGTTCCTTTTGATTTAGGCACATTTAATGTAGCCATTCACAAACAAAGAATACTAAAGATCTGACACCATTTGCCTCAAACTAAAGTTTGCCACAGACACAGTAGACCAATTATGGGAAAGATGGTGTGTGACCCTGCTCTCTCTTTTCTCAGCTCTGTCATTGAATAAACCAACCATGCACAGTAACCGGTGATTTCATCTCAACAAATCAATATGAAGTATTGTAAAGTCTGCATTTGGAGCAAAGGGGTGGGGGGGTGGGGGATCAAATGATACTGTGGCACAGATTAGCCCATGAGACCTTGAGGATAAGAGAGAAAAGGAAGCAGGCAATAGAGAGGTGGTGGCGGTAGTGGTGGTGGGGTGATACTGGAGATGGCCTTCAATACGGCCCAGTGGCCTTGTAGGGGGAATTCAATACAGCAATTGACAAAAGAAGGCTTCCATTGTGGAGGGACCAGCCTCCTTTGGGAAGCTGTTCCATTTCCTTATTAATTGTGCTCTCATTAAAATAAAAGGAAGGGGAGAGGGGAATGGATAGCACAAGAGTAATGGTAGCTCTTCAGCGTGACCTCCTTGTTTGGAAAGATGCCAGGGTCAAGTAGTTCACAGTTCTAGTGCTTTACACGGGATGGAAAATACTAAAACTCTAGTTTTATGTATTTTATGTACTGCACGTTCAGTACACACAGATAAACGCACCCATTCCCTCTCTTGATCTTCCTTCTCTCAGGCCCTCCTACACGCAAGAACAAAAATCTTCCTTACCGGCCCCTACCAGCGTCCTCTGCACATGTGCATATCAAGACTCTGGAGGTCACAGCTTGGCCTCTGTCTCGCACCACAGCTGTCAAACATCAGTTTAGGTCGTCAGTTTAGGCCATGGATCACTGAAATCCTGACTAACTATACTCCCTATCTCAGCCCTTGACTCTGCTTAAGGGGTGATTCTGGTTTATTGCAACTTGGGTCATATTTCTCTAGTTTTTGCTATGATATCCATTGGTTATGATGACATTGTACTCACCAAAGTAATTGCTGAGATCTGGGAGCACGGCCTCAAGTCAGAGGGGGCAAGAAATACACCAGCAGTCAGAAAAACAGTGTATGGAACGTCAACACTCTATCAGTATTATGTTTACAACAGACAGTTGGGTCATGATTCTGAAGGCTCTCATTTGTTTTCCCCTTACAGATAGGTTTGGCTCACCTGACAGTTTATTGGAAAACCTATATGATCCTAACATCTGGTGGGTTGTTACCCCATCGTACTCCTTTTAGCAATGTTACCATATTTCTTGATTTCAGCACTGAATTTGGTGTTTGGACGTTATTCTTACTGGTAGAAACAGTAGTTCAAAACTACATAAATAAGACCAACGTTTTAATAAACTGGAATTTTCCTTTAAGCCCCTGCAGTGCTTAAGGGAGTGTAGAGACCGACCTGATGGATTGGTTGGTTGGTTGAGTGATTAAGTGTCCTGCATCACTCGACCGCAACAGCAACCAAGATTATTAAATGGCAAATCTTAATGTGCAAATCCATGAATTCAAAATACTTGCATATATAATAATACAGAGTACTCTGTCCTAGTCAACACACATTTTCTATAAATTTTGGGAAAACATCTCTTCATTAAATAGTCAAAATACAGTGTTGCCTTCAGACAACTGAAACAAAACAGCATTCTTTAGTTTTGTTTGTTTTTTTCAAATAACAGACTCCTCAGGTCACCATATTTGAGGCAGTGAAACATAACATGAAATTCATCCTCAGCAATATCAAGATCACAAAAAACACATACAGTTCTTTTTCGTAAGGCCTTTCATATATTAATTTAATTATATTATGTTCCGTCAACATCTTGTGTACATAATACAGAAGCCAACTGATTATAAATATGAACAAATGTAAGTGTTTGGTATGACCTTCATTCATTTTTGTTATAACCATATTTATTTTCCTTTTTTCCACTGCTGTCTTTGTTTTTCTTCTCCCATATGGATCTGCAGCTCGTTACAAGGTTTGTTTACATCTGACAGCTCTCAAGTGGTAAGATGTTTGTGTCTGTATCGCTGCTGTTCAGCCAAACTGTTGGCCTCCATGCCCCATTCTTGACATAGGGTTTTTCTGAACGGAGATGGAGAAAACCACAGTGAAGATATCTGTTTTTGGGGAGGCGGGGGTAGAGGGCAGCCGTAACTTCTCACAGACATCTCCCAGTGGCTGAGACCCTACAAAAGACCAACTGTGTCAAATGAGAAAAATTGCAGGTGCACATTCCCCAGTGGTGCACTCCCTCTTGCTTCCCACTCTCCACACTTATATTAACGCATGCAAGCACACACACACGTGCGCGCACACATACACACACACATGCACACACGCCGCCTCCATGATCACTGCCCCTCATTTGGTGAGTGGGAGGGTGAGGGGGTAAGAAGGAGATCCTTTTTCACTGTGATAATACTCTCCTTTCTCTGCCACGAGATAGACTGAGGAAAAGGGTTGAAACTGGAGAGGCAGAGTGAGCGATGTAATTCCACAGCAAGCATCAGCTTCAAACAAGATGGCATGTCATTTTTATAGGCCCACTGCAGATGTTTCTCAGCTGCGTGTTAGCCCTGTGAATACAATAGTGGGTATTTTCTACTGGGGTCATTGTGAAGATCACGGGGGCCACCCTTTAACTGGGAGGTCTGGATTTAACCCCCAGTGCCCATTTGACACATTGTCCATGTTATAAATTAGTCAAATGGAATGCAAGTACATTATGCTCACAGTACAACTTGTTTAAGTCAAAAGTGATCATTATAGCATCAGATATAGCCTCATAATTAGCAACTTTAACCTAGATAACAAGAACTCATGACTGATTAGCCAGAATGTCTGTCCATGAAATGTCACAAAACTTTACTGCAGCTAATTTGCTGACCTCTGTGGCAACATTACACTTCATGTTTACATCACCTAAAGTAGTGATTCCCAACCTTTTACCATACAACCAGGGCTTGACATTAACTTTTTTGCTCACTAGCCAATGTGGCTAGTGATTTTCCAAAGTTACTAGCCACACAGCAATTTCACTAGCCAAATTTTTTGTTTTTGGGAAAATTATGTTTTATACGATTAAAGTTGATAGTGGTGTGCTACAATATAATAATATTATCATTAGCTCTGATAAGGTTGTGTGTAAAGATAATTTTTTGAAAACATGTAGTCTATTAAGATAAACACATTAAAATAGTAGCTTCTTATTATATATAATAAAACTGCTGCATAGGTGTAAAAGTTTAATTAAAAAGATAAAAACTAAACTGATTTTTTTTTTCTACCAGAATCATTTGCGTCTGCCTTTCCACAGCACTGACTGGATTTATGCTCATCATCATGAAGCTGTGGTTGCTCTGATTAACGAGAGATAGAAACAAGTTTACAGATTATTCCCATACAGATGCTTCTTCTGCTTTCCTATGGCATGACAACTTTTATTAAAACATTGTTCCATACTTAGTAATCAACTCTGGAAAGATAGTTGTGACAGGATGATTTAATGATATAAGGACAGCCCTGCTAGTAGTAACACCACGTCCCTTAATCATGAATATATCTGTAATTTTACAGCACTTTCCTCCTGCCTTTTCTTTATCTCAGCTCTGCCTTTTCTCTTTCTCTCGTTCTGCTGTGCATTTCTTCTCCACACTGCTCGGCTACGCACACTCACGCAATGACTGACCGCTGTGTTGATGTGTGTGCGCATGCGAGCAGTCGCGTGTGATGACAGAGATCATACCATCAGGTTAAAAGCAGACAGGAGGCTGATGGTCTGAGGGACTGTGGCGGCCCTGTGACAGATTCAACTTTTATATTCACTAGACAAAAGTCTAGATGTCATATTTGGTGAACGCACCCTCGTGAGAGAGGTGAGAGAGTGAGACGCGCATGTTGTGTGGATTCTCGTGATATTAAAAAAACTTTGTCATCGCTGCCGCTGGTTAAGTTGATAATTAAGAGCAGGACAAAACGGCCCTCGGTCTGACAGCCAGTCCGCGAGTTTAATTTCCACAGCGTCTTCATGTTTACAGTGTCATTGGTCAGCAGCGTGCAAGAAAATATGCTTCACCAAGGGACCAATGAGCAAGCACTATGTGCAGGTAGTACTCATGGGAGTTGTAGTGTCGTAGTGTCACATTGCAATTCATCTATTTCAGTCTTTTGACAAGACTACAATTTTTCAATTTTTGGCTAGTGGGAGTGACCGTGTTACCTGCCATGGGCGAAATCCACTCGCATTTGGCGGTTGGTGGGTGTTAATGTCAAGCCCTGCACTCAACCCTTTAAAATGAGTCAATGCGACCCCTTGTGACACTTTGCACATGTCAATGAATTATGAGCAGTTTCACAAAACAGCGATTTTCTCTTCTGAGATTGTTTAATTTTAATATTTTGTATGTCCCAGTATTATACAAAACCATAATGACATATCCAAGGGAGGTTAAAATCAAGGGAAGCTGGATTTTGCCTCTCATCTGAGGGGCGTCTAAAGTTCTGACTGACTGGTAGGGAATCCCAGCTGTTTAACCTCTTTGGGGTCATGATCAAGGTGATGGATACCACTTAGTTCGTTAGTGCTCCTGACTGTTGTAACGTTAGTCATTTTGGTCATTGCAGTCACGTGAGGCTCAGCCTGAACGATCATTGTTGGCATTGTAGGTGGGGGATAAGTGGTGTCTTAGCCCTCCTCCCCTGTTTATTAATGGTCTTTCTATTCTGGTGTAAATGGCCTGTTACATTCCTCTTTCGAACCATCTATCCCCCCTGCCAAAAATATGTACATTGTTGTCATTGAAAGAGTTTCCCTTGTCCTTCAAATGGCTGGGTCTTGACCTGAGGAGCTGGCCCTTCTGTACTGACTCATGCATTTGTGTATTGGTTGTTTAGTTTCCCCAATATATAGTTTCCCCAATAGATAGGTCTGTGTATTCCTCACTGCATAGGGCAGCGTTTCTTTTGTTTTTGTGTATCTGTCTTTTGGGTGACCCAGTCTTGACGTGTTCTCCAGACGTATATAGAATCACCCTTATTGTTGGTGTTTCTCCTGGATTTTGTGGCTGTTTTCAGAAAGGTCCAGTTTCCACAAACTGGAAGTGCCTCCTTCAGGTGTTATTGCTCACTCTCTTGGGCTTGTGCACTTGCTCGTATGTTGTTCAACATAGTTCAATGCTGCATGTTTCTGATTACACCTAGCTTAAGCTCCAGAGGGTGGTGTGAATCAAAGAGTAAATATTGCTCTGTGTGTGTGTGCTCCTGTCCTCTTTAATGTGTACAGCACAGACCAAGAAGGTCATGCTGGTGATGCTGACATCCTCCCATGTGAACTTGAAGTTGCTGTCCACATAGCTGATGTGTTCTGTGATGGCTTGCACATGCCGGGTTTTAATTTTGACCCTCTGGGATTCTGAGAAGCCCCTCAGATGAGAGGCGAAATATCCTCAAGTATCCTTAACCAAGTCCAGCTGCTTTATTTTAACCTTTCTTGGATAACTATGACCTGGGTGACTGAGAATCTTCACAGACATCTTGCAAAGGTACACACAATTTTCCAGGGTTGAGTTTTTCACTTATCCTGTTAATAATCTCTCCCTTAAATGTATCTTTGAGGTCTTGGAAAGCTCCCTACCCCCAGGTTGGCAAGCATGATGACATGAAACATGGTGGGAATTACAGTGCTAAATAAAATCCATAAAAACTGTCACTTTTTTTATCAGTACTGTCAGTGCATATTTTTAATAAACTTAGCCAAATAATTATGTCCCATCAACAAAGCTCTTATGTACATGAAGCGGTGACATTTTCCTCAATTCATTCAAAATAAACAGGCTACAATGTTCCGACGTACAGAGAAAAAAAAACAAGCAGTTTCACTTTTTTCCTGGAACATGTATGGTCCCACTTACATGCCAATTGATAATATTTAGCCTAAGTTAATCTATCTTAGCATATCAAAATGACATTATAAGCCACGCCTAACTGATGCATGGGCTGGGATTGCAATAATCCTGTAAGAAAATGGAATAAAGTTTTCAAGGGCCTGACATGTTTCTGTATCTACATTGTGACCAACTCAGTTGATGTCCATTCGACTGTAGTTTTGGGGCCTATCTAAGTTTGTTTGAGATACACATTTAAGAAGAACTTGCCGTGATTTGCAGAAGTTCAGTCTTAAACTAATATAAGCAACCCCTGAAGCTTCTCTCTTTTCCAGATTTGCCAAATAAATTTGTTGTTTCTGAGGTGCAAGCCTGTATCAATGCGATATTGTATCACACATCGCAGCTCTACACCTGCTTGTGTGAAGCCATGTGTGGCATATTTGGCCTAAAATGTCGCATATCCTCCTGTTTCATTCTTCTTGTGCTTGTTGTGGATTGCAATATGCCACATGTTCAGAGTTGAGGCCAGACGTTCTGATGCGTGAGCACCACGCACATGTTTCTTCATACATATTCAGCGCTCATTATCTCTGCACAATAATCCCATGTTTGACACCTGTCATTTTGAATGCAGAAGAAAAGACGATCAAAGGAGATCACCATAGCTGTGTGTCTCAGATGTACAACAGCACTGCCTTGATTGCATACATGTGGAATGAGATTACTTCTCACTCTGTGGGTGGTTGAGGAATCACTGTTTTATGCTTACCTCCATCTCCAGCACTAGGTCTTAGTAACCCGCTTGCCTTTTCTCACAGCCTTTTTATCTCACTTTCCCCCTATTTCTTTCTTCAAAAATCCCATTTTAAAACAAATGTCACCCACACATTCCCTTCCCTCTTTCTTGTTTCTTTTGCGTCAGCTTCTTGAATGGCAGGATGTTGATGCTAACCATATAGCTTTAGTACAAGCTAGCTAGCTACAAATAGCTCCTTAGCCAGTATGACCCCACTGAAAGAGACCCCTCTACTCCGACTGATGTAAATTATGGAAGCATAGAAATGGTCTTTGAAGTGGCTTGCACTATCCCATAGGATAGGCTAGGGCGCTGGGAGAGGATTGACTTAAGATTTAATCTGTGCTACACCTTGCCCATGATGTTGTAGCTCAGGGAGGAGGAAGTGAAACTGTGCAAGCAGGGGGCCTTAAAATTGTCGTCCTGGAATGTTGTCATGCTCGGTATGCGTAGGTGTATGCGCCTCACAGCAATATTCCCCAGGGAGAAACCCCTGCCCCCACCCCCACCCAGTGCATAATGTATTAACGTGGGCATATGCACGTATAAACACACACGTAAGACTGAACAAACCAAAGGAAACAGGTGGCAGTTAAGTACAGATACAGACAACCCTTAATCTGCTGATGCCAACCAGCACATGCACCACTCTTTAGCTTCTTACAGCTTCTTACAGTATATAGGGCAACCCCCAGCCTCCAACCCCTACTCCCAACTGCTTTCCACACTCACCGTTATCTATACTCGTTCAGATACCACAGAATTATACCCTTCAGTTGAAACTAGTTTTATCTTCCACTGGGTGTCTGAAAATATATAGAATTTGCAAACACTTAATTAAGATTCCAGTGTGACATGTGTACTGTAGATGAGGCGACAAATGTTATATTTGGCCTGTGCTTGATATTATGAACGTGGCTCCACTCTCACAAATAATTTGAGAAAAATGAAGGTAATGTCTTTGTTAATGTAAAAAAGAAAACAGACGCATATGAATGAAATGACATTTTCATTTTGTCATTTAAATAATTTATTGTTCTTCATTATGCAAGTAAACATTACAGCAGTGCGCTTTAATTGGTATTAATTCATGCTTTTTGCCCCTCGGATATTGCACTGCAGTAAAAATTACACTTGCAGGAGTATGGAATAGAGAATTGGCAGAGGTTTATTTCCAAACACGCTCTTCCGCAAAAATCCAATCACAGTGTAATTCATAGAGTTCAGTCTTTGTGCAAGGATACTTTAGATAAAATAGAATGCAAACAAGTTCATACAAGGATGCTATGAAAGAAAGCTTCAATTTCCTGTTTTTGTCTTCAAATGGCGAGAAATTGAAAAATGCTCATCCTGAATTCCCACTACCCAAACAAGGCCAGATTTTTTATATAGCCTTCACCACAAACAGAAAAGGAAATTTCATCTCAAGATGTCATCAACAACCAATATGCTGTTTTATGTAAATTGTGTTACTATCTTTCCCCCACTTTCTGCTTGTTTCAAGTTTCAGCCTCCAGCGAATTACTGGTTATTGTATGTACAATTGATGTGGTGTGGAGTGCGGTGTTCATTTTGCTCTTGTCGACTGATTGGGGTCATCTCAGATGAAGTGCTTTTTTACTATCGCCATGTTCAACACACACATCATGCCGTGCCAAAGCAGCAAGTTATTATCAGTTGGGTTGAGAAAGCTAACTTGTGCTAGCCTGGCGGCCAGTATGTTAGTGTTGGAGTTCAGCTCTATTTGCGCTCAGTATTGCACTATTGATACAACTTTAATAAGCAGAGCCCCTGGGATCCATTCAGACAGCGTTATGGCCTGGTTTCCTATTCATTACAGGAGAACGCATTTTCGAGGTGTTCTCTCATCGGTTAGAGCTGTATCTCATATGAAAGGGTCTCATTCAGCTTGTATAATACTGTAGGTTGCTATGGCAATAAATTAAGTGCAGCCAAGCATTCACATGGATGGTGCTTCCTACAGTGAAGACATATAGAGCTATACCTGACATTAGACAGAGTATGTTGGTACCTGCTGGACAAGGGCGTAATACATCTTTTTTAAATGGTCTGACAATAACTGATTGAAAAAAAATAAGGACAGGCAACACTCTCTCCCTAGTAGTTTAATACTCTGTCTGCAACTTGAGAAACAAGTCTTTGGATGCTGTTTGTTTACTGTGGTTACATTTAAAGACTAGTCAAATATTACTTCCAACAGTTCTACAAACATTCATCACAAAGTTCTTTTCAAGGGGTCTATATGTAGTTTTTCAAAGAAATCAGTTATTAATAAATAGCGTCGATGCAAGGCAGGAGCAGCAAGCTACTTTAGCATGGATATACCACTGTTTGCTTCATAACATTCAATTTAGATTTATTGTCATTTTACTGATACTCAGGTACACAGCTTCTCCCCCTCTCAGTTGCTGTAACTTACAGTACGTGACCCACATAATAAACAATCATGTAACATAACGGCGCAGGACAACCATATCATTTGTTTATTCCTTTCATTAGCATCCAATACATTTAGCTGAGCCTCCAGTGAAAGATACACAAGTAATGCTGGTAACTGAAAAGCAGGCAGGCGAGCTAACACTGATGTATCACTTTGGCTGAATGCAGTCAATGTAACGTTAATCATGTAACAAGCATGGATTAGTTCAACCTCAAGCTGATAAAGATATTACTGAAACTTTGCAGTGGGAGTTTACCTGACTTTCCAGCATGTTGTGTGAAACTGTCTCCTGTCTCTGTCTATATCCCCATTCACACTGCCTTATTTTCTGCGAATACTGTGCCGATATGCCAGCTCTCTGCGCTGTATGAAAGATACAGAGCCGGAAAGGGGTTTTTATTTGATCTGCCTCGGAGCTGTTTATTGTGGGATCTCTGTATAAAAGCGGTTGTATGTTGGGTTAGGCTCGCTCATGAGTTCAAGCACGCATTCAAACACACATCTGGTTACTTATTGAATTACTTATTTCTTACTTATTGAATAATAAACACATCCTCTACCTGAAAAGTTACTAAGTACATTTATTCCAGTACAGTCCTTAGGTACTTGGTACTTGTATGTTACTTGGGT
>JAPMOB010229420.1:0-48434 GCA_029875015.1 Lepomis gibbosus | reverse complement strand
GTGCTAACTGTGTTAAGAGTTTAGGAAATTTGTTAAAAGTATTGAAAAAATTGTCATAGAGATTGTAAAAAACTGTAATAATTTACAATTAAGAACTTGCTCTACAGGTTTGTCTTGAAACATGAAATACAAAAATAAGTGGAATTTTGATTGTTTAGGAGATATGATCCAAAATGCAAAGAGATTTATTAATAAAATGGTAATATCCAAAAAAAAAAAAAGAGAAAGAAATTCATGTTCCTTGGCCCACCTTTCCAACAAATGTCATTAAGAGTTACGGCAAACAAACAGACAAACAAATGAAACAGAAAACATTTTTTTCTGCCAGTGCCAGTAAAAAAAACAAAACTGTCAGCTGTTAGCTCCACACAACAACTATAGGTGCTGACCTTTAAAAGGAAGGTACAGATGATATTTTGTTTCCAGATTCATCAAAAATATAAAAAGAGAGCTGTGAATACAGTATTCTCAAGGTGATCACACTGAAGCTCAGCTCTGCATGTGCACTTGGCAGGGAACATAATCACTAAGAAAGAAAGGGAGTTGTAATTTGTATGTATACAAATGTCAAAATGTCAAGGCATGTAATCCTTTCAGGAGGTGATGGGGTCTTTGGTTAGAGCTTGGCATGACTCCAGACTTAAACACAAGAAAAGTGCTTACTCCAAGTCCTGGAGGTGAACACTGAGTTCTGATCCCACTTTCCTGTTCTCTCACTTTCACTCTCCTGTGCACTCACTCTCCTTCTCTCTCTCTGGCTTTGAATAGATTATTGTGGTTTCAGTACACAGCAGTAGTAAACAGTATATCCAGTGGCATGTTCAATTTGATTTATTGGCAGCAAACTTTATAGCATGTTTTCAAGGATGTATGGGGACGGGGTTGGTGTATGTAAAACAAAAACAAAAAGTATGTTATTAAACCATTTAGTTAAAGTCATATTACTACAAATCCTCACACCATATCCCCAGTGATGCATTTGCCCCTTGATTAAAGCCGCATTAAATCACATAGACAGTGTCAAAACATTTTAAAAGCATGAAGATGTCAGAGAAAGACAGGGTAGATACCCCAGTTAAATACTAGCAGAGCATTTGCAGTGTCATCTGAGATAATGTTTGCACAGTATACAGGACAGTATGTGTGGGATTTAGTAATTAGGAATTATTTACTCTAATGTGTAATTGTAGCATGCTATTATTTAAAACTGCCAGTTTTTCCATTTTTGGTATTTTCCTTGCATTTGTAAAGAGTTTCAAAATCAACCCTAATCATTTCCTTTGAGTTTTTACCCCTCTTGGTTTAACTTTAGAAAATATCTTGATTAAAAACTGCACATTATTTGATATTCCATGTATTCCTCCACTACTTTTTAAAAATTCTGTCCAACGTCTGTCCTCCCACCACTCGTCTGTCTTCTTCCACTTACAGCAGTTGTTGCTAGGCAACAGCTCATGGCTGCATTAGATTTTTAATATTTACATAAAAACAATATTCAATAGTCTGAATAGGCTATTAGATATGAGTTGAAGTAATTCAGTTCAGTTTCAATGTATAGTGCAGGCAAAGATATTTTCAGCAGTTCAGCAACTGTTATGCGTATCCAAGGAGGGTTAAATCAAGGGCAAATGGACTAGTTGAAGATACTTCAAGATGTTTCGCCTCCCATCCAAGAGGCTTCTTTAGTTCAAAATGGAAGGAGGCTTCTTCCGTTCTGAAGGCGAAACATCATCAAGGACGGCTGGTAACTGTTCAGGTCCAGTGGCATATGCAGGTATGACTTAACAATCCAGCAAAGACTGGATCTCTGGCCTATTTTAAGTAGTAAGCTTGAGTGCTGATGAGCAACAGGTGTGGAATATGCCGCAGGTGAGGATTGGCACCTTACCTAGAGATCAGTCGCACCCCCTCAGGCCACTGCAGGTAAGAGTGAGAGGGAGAAAGGGAAGGAAGGCAATAGGAGGAGAGGGAAAAGAGGAAAGAAACAAATAGACAGACAAAACCAAACACAACAGGCAGACCTCCAGATGTCACAGCTGGTGTCAGAGCAAGGGGGTCGTGACACTTACTCTGAACACTGGTAATAGAAAAGTGAATACTGTGCAGGACTGTGCAGGATTACAACACTAAGTTTTCAAAATTCCACAGTACTGATTAGAGAAATAAAATAAACTGTGAATACCCCTAAATCAAATATAAAAATAAAAATTGGTGGTGATGACCCATAGATAAGACAAATGATTTGGGTAAGAAAAACCTGGGTTCAATTCCCAATGCTACTATATTAGTGCTATCCTGCATCTAAACACTAGCAGCCTGTCAGGTTTTGAATTAGTTTTAAATTTTACAGATTCATTTCAGGTTTCAACAAGGCTGGGCTATTTCTTATAGCATTCTCAAATGTTTTAAATCCATTATAAGATTGAGAATGTTATGAGATTCTCAGGCAGTGCTGTACTGGACATTGCACATTCCTGGAATAACGCTGTATGCAGCATAGCTGATTTGGCTTTTGCCATCACGGCCAAACAAAACTGGAATGGAAGGCCAGAGGAGCTGAAAAATACATCTTCAAATTCGGCCCTCAGATTTGAACAAAAATGCTTTGGGGAATTTATTTTAAGCATTTGAATTTTCTTTGAGTCTTTCCCCCTTTTTCTATGGAAAATCCAGTTTGTCTGACACTGTTTTGTTGTTTCCTGTGAATCTTTCATTTTCTAATGCAATCAATGACCATTAGTATTCGGGCCATACATACCATGAAGTGTAATATTAACATTAAATAGTAACTTCAACAAGTGGACCTTAAACACTACAGCAGACAATGTCTGTGGGGAGGGAGCACTTAAAGTAATTCTGTTGCTAACCCGGCATATGACCCATTGGTATACAGTTCACTGAACCAGTAGTCCAGCATTTATCAAGTATGTAAGAGCAGGAGTGCTGATCAATAATTAATTTTGGCTTTGCCATCATAATGACAATCAGGAGGTTTTGGTGGTTGTTCTGCTAGATTAGCGCTTGTACGGTAGAAGTGCCAGTGTGAAGTAGCAGGCTGTCATTTGAACGGTTGAGCAGTTCGGTAGTCAGTTGCCAGCGCATCAAAGCATGGAAAAAGGGCAGGGAATATTGCTGGTGCTGCCAACCATCTCTGCCAGCTCAGGTAACCACATGTTTAGCACAAGACACTTCTGGTGCATCTGAGCTCAAAGCAGCTGCCACTGCAGCAGTGGTCATGCTTTTCTACCAACTGTTTAAAACTCTTGAAACCATAACCATACCAAATAACTATGTTACTGCCCATCACTCTTCATCAGGGGCCAAAGTAAAGGCCTCAAATTGCTTATGTTGTCCAAACAACAGTCAAAACCGTTTTACACGTTTACATGTTTACACACAGTTTAAACAGAGAAAATCTGCTAATTTAAGAAAATTAGATTTAAGAAGCTGGAACCTTGGCTGTGACAGTAACAGTTAATGAGCACTACTGATGTACATACACAACTGTTATAACTGCTCATGGTGCGCTCTTCCTCTGCAGCTTTTCCCATATGTCAACCTAGATGCACAGTGCGCTTTTGTAACTGTGCCAGCACTGCATGAAATTATATGCCAGAACTGCAACACCAGCACAACGAGATTTACTTCAGTCTTTAATGTATAGGCTACTTGTTACTTGTACAGGCTATATGTTTATGCTCAATCTGCTACTTGACAGTCTGACTTGTTCACAACATGTGAGGCCCTCTGATAGTTTGTCCTTAATTGAATGTGTCAATCATGTCTTGTGTAACTCGCTTCCAATTTGTCAGCACCAATCAGCCAGGTCATATTCCTTCTGCTCTCTTTACCATTTAACATTTAACTTTTGTTTTGGTTTGAAGAGACACCTAGCTAAGGAATAGCTTAATGTATAAAAAAAAAGTTAAATGTAATATACAATACTGTAATATTAGGAAAAGCAACAAGAAATAAAGATGGATATGGAAAAGACAAATGTAGCACATTATCTCTAAAATGAAATACTGGAATACAACTCATAAATACTGTAAGCTTTTTTCCCCTTCCTTGGGAATTCACTTTGTGCTTATCACTTGAAAAATCCTAAATAAATAAAATTATATATTTTTTATCAGATGATATTCAGCTTGTCAGATTTTGCCTGCTAGTGGTTTTTGTAGTAACAACCACACAGACTACTACAGATTAAGGAAAACAGATGTCTTCTTCCACCCCAAAGGGCAACATTGGCTGACATCAGCATGTCGTTTTTAAGCTCGCTCTCTCCAGGAGAGCTCAATTCTGGAACGCATATTTTTCAGCCCACATGAGTCGAGCAAGGCATGTTAAGCGTGTATCACTTTCAGGCAGCAACCACATGCCTCTGCTGCCAGTTTGCTCAAACATACTTTTGGATCATTTGTTGCAACACTGATTGTCTTGCAGCAGGTGGATCTTTGACTGCTGTCAAGGCAGCGTGCAGCCATTTCTTTTGCCTCATACTAATTGCAGTTCCCTTGTAATAACTGCCACATCACTGTTTATCTGCCATAATAGATAGCATATGTTCCAATATTGAGGGCTTTAAATTTTGTTTATTCAGTCACTCAGCAGTGTCAATGATTACAGAAAAAGCTTACTTGTTTTCAGCTGTAATGCAACAAAACTATTAAATGCAGTATGAAAACTTTATAAACTCAAAATATCTGCTGTGACAGCCTTTAAAGTCAGAATGCTGTTACCTTTTAATTTGATTTTTGCTCACACAGTTTTTCAGTTGTTTGCTTCTGTTGGATACTGTAATAAATTATCCATTAACTAGCATATTAATCAAAGCAAATAAAAAAGCATCTGGTACCTTACACACACACAAACTACACAACACACACACAGTGAGCATTGATGCAACATGAATGTTTTTCTCTTCTCTTCGGCATAAAATAATAAGACACTTGGCTCCTTCTCTTATCCAGTCTCTGCAGACAAATGTCTGTAGCTACTCTGAGCATAAAACCCTCCCAAACTGTGAGAGATGCCAAACTATATTGAGATGCAGCTATCAGCACCTGGAAATAGAATTTTAGGCCTTGGCCTACATCTGTTTCATATTGACTCTTACTGATATACTGGTGGCAATGTTTGCTGAGTACAAAACTAGATATTTTGTGAATAATCCAGAAAGTAATCCAGATTGATTTGGTTATTGTCTTATTAGAACATACACAGCATTTCTCTGCCAAAAGCAGTACTATTTTACTAAACTGTTTGCTGCAAAGTTGACTAAATTCTTATTTCATTCTTTTAGATTGTTTTTTTAAAAATTGATTAGTGAAAGGCGAGTCTATTGTATTTTCTCCCATAAAAGAGGATGCACATGTATTGCAAAGGCAAAAAAATGGTTGCAAATAAGGCGATAAAATCCTAATGGGCGAGCCTCATACCCCCGATTCCATAGTATTTCTCTACTTTAGTGGATCATTTATTGTGAAAAGAGTGATGGGGTGCAACAAGCAACCAAGCTTCCAAGCCTGATTACAACAAGATGATGCAGTTATATGGTTTGTGCAACTGAGCCACCAGCACAGTCCAGAAGTTACCCTTTTAGGGATTTTTCTATTCCACACCTTTCCGTCTGTTCATTCTACAGGTTGGCAACCTCACCTTCTCTCTCTCTGTCCACATTTCATATGGGTAACAGGTGTTATTAGATGCTGGATTATAGACAACAGCAGTCAAGTGGAAAACCATCTGTTTCACAGCTTGCTGGTGGTCCGTTTAACCTGGCTGTCTTCTCTTAGAACCAGACTCCCTGAGCTTTTCTCAAAGGGGGCATTTGCACTTGTAACTGAATAGGCAATCAGAGCATCTGGTTCAGGATCATGTCTGTTTTAACATAGTAAAATACTGTAATGTCCCCATGGTCTGCTTGTGTGTGTGTGTATGTGTGTGGCTTCAGTTACTTTATTCACCTGCCTTTGTTGCCTTCAGTTTGCCAGAGGAGCCTGACTGCAGTGACCAGCCAGATCTAGAGCAGCTAGCCCCAGTGGTCCATTGGATATAAAAGTCCCTTCATGGAACCTTTGGAGCAATATTCAAGCAACATAACTGTGTTTGCTGCTTAAAATTTCTTTCACACTGACAACTTGACAAGGTACAATATCTGCAAGCACACATAGAGTACCAGATAGAATACTTTACTGTGATTTATTCTGACTAGACTTGTACAATTATGGCTCAAAGGAGTATAAGCTGTTGTGCAATATTTTAATGTTTGATAAGCATTCAAAATGGATTTACTAGCTTCTATTGAATAGTCCCTCCCTGAACTATGTAGCAATGTTTACAATAATGCCGCAGCTGTTTTGTCATAATACCTAGTCTGTTGGCCTTGACAATAGCCTTACGACACATTCTCTCATGCAACATGCTCCAGGTATAGATGTATGTTGGACAGCAGAGATTGCAGCTAAAAAGTTGGAAAGATGACATTATAAGAATATATGATTATCAGTGTGGAGGTTTCAAATTATAATATTAAGTTATGAGATAATAATATTTGATTGTAAACCCTGTGAACATGTTTCACTTTTCCAGAAAGACATATTTAATAAAGCCTCAATGAAGAGATTGTATTAAGTACCAATGGCTATTGGAACAGTGGCTAGACCAGATGTGATGTTAGGATAAACCACAGTGCGGTATCTTGGTATTTAATGAACCTTAACTGGACTTGCTTTTCCGTATTCCAGTTTTGTTTGTTTACCTGTTCCATGTGCCAACATCACACTCATGCAGCCTCTTGTGTTGATTTGGTGTATTTTGTTATTTGTATGAAAGTCTACTGCAAGCACTGCATTGCTGACACTTGTTGTGTTGTTATGCATCTATGTGTCATAGGAACCTCAAACATCTTAGACTTGACAATCGACTGATCAACAGCCATCAGGTTTTGTTTTTTCTCAATATAGTTTGAATTCAGTGCAGTTCTGTAGCTCAAATTTTAGATTACCAGTACTTCACACCAGCCCCGCACATCCCCTCACAGCAACACAGGAGCAACCTGGGATCTTTTCTTTCTACTCTCCTTGTCAGATTATGCTCACAGTTTATTTATGCCGCAGGAGACTGTATAAGGCATAGTCTATTTTAGTCTTATTTAATGTACAGTAACTTTGTTTTTATTTACTGTAAGACCGGTACTTCTTTGTTTGACACTTGTTTATGCTACTTGTACACTTAAATATCTCTGCTCTTGTCTTTGCTGTTACAAACCGCAATTTCCCCAGTGTGGGACAAATAAAGGTTTTCTTATCGTATCTTATCAAGTAGCCTACTGGGACCTTTTTTTGGATTGAGAGCTGGATCACAATATGACGTACTAACATTGACGCAAGTCAAGTGTACTGAAAAGTAAAGGAATGTGAAATAATGTTCACATCCAATTCTAAACCTATACCTTGTCTCACAGAAAATAAATTATCATCTGATTTACTGCTTTTGAAAATACTTCCTTCTCCAACATACAGTACACATATTATAACTGCCTGGAAAGTAATGAAATTACTGTTCAGTTTCTGAATTGGATCTGGCATCATTTCACTGAGGCTGAGTGTGTCACCTCCTGAATAAATTGATCTGTTAGCGAATGAATTAATGATCCCTTTGTTGGAATAGACATTCAAGCATTCGAGACTGACCATACATACTAATAAGTGTCTGAATGAAGCCGGCACCAATTGCCTCACAACATTTTGCTGTGCAGCCATCAACTACTTTGTGAATAAAATGGAGCAATCCCAAAGGCAATTGTGACTGTGAGCCATTTGGTGCTATTTGGTTGGTGGGGATGTCATAATGAAAAGGAGTCTCTTCACTGAATTGGTGTAATTTTTTGCACAGAGATTAAGTTTAATTGATTCAATATTAAATGCATTTTGAAATGCCAGTGAGTGTAGTGTACGTTATTACATATGTATTTTTCGGACTGTGACAATGTTCTCCAAGGTTCTGTGCGTTTTTTTATTCATCATGTTGAGTCAGCGGACAGAGTAGGAATAGCCTATTGTGCTACTGGTTATGAAATTCTCAGATTTGCCCACATGAATCAAACGATTCCGTTAGACAGATGGAGTGATTCAAATTAGATAATAGAATCCAACCTCCCATGTATAATACAGAAAGATCGCTTCCTTTTCCTCTTAGAGAGATCCACTTCCCTCCTCTGACCTAATAAAATAAGCTACAGTGCATGTCTTCACAGCATATTCTTGTCTTCAGCATTCTGGGAGCTGCTTAGTAATCCTTTTTGTTTGAATATTTCTATACAAGCGTTCATGTGCAAATGGGACAAAGATGGCAAAATGGTGACAATGTCTCTGTGAATAATTCATTCTATGAAATCTATTGGAAAAAAGAATTGCAATTTTTATTTGTATTCATGTACAGTATGAACTACAATCGCAGGTATCAATAATTGAACATCATCCTCAGAGAAATTAGTTGGACTCCTTACAAGCACAGTCTCTTGTTTTTTTTCTTTTTTCTTTTTGTTTTGCTTTTTGTCTTTTTTTAACAATTGAAGCACATGTAAAATTATGATCTGAAGATTTTTTTGCATTATGTTTTTGAAAATATTTTTGTAGAAATTTAACCATTTGATTATTATTCTCTCCAAAAATGAGAGAGAACATTCCCACATACTGTAACCCTCCCCATACACAGACAGTTGGCAGAATAACACACAAGAAATTGATCACCTTGGCTTAGGATTTTGCACAAAAATCAAGCTCACTCTGCTGGTATTTCAAGTCCAACATTCTGCAGCTCAGTCTTAATTTCATTCTGGCATTCAAACATCTCTCCACATAAAGCCATCCTGCTCAGGTAAATACCAATACAGAGATTTTCCATTCATTCTGAATAAACTCAAAAACCTCATCCCCAAATATATATATAAAAAATCTCAACCTTTTTTTTTTCACTGTAGCCAGCATCAACATTGAATCATTAAGCCACCAAAAGCATTGAAAAGGAATTTAGCATTGAAAAAGAAAACAGTGGAAAGGGAAAGAATGGTTCACCATTGACAGTGATATTATTGTCATTCATAACACTCAATGAAAAACTGACAATGAAAAGGTTTCTGTTTTAAGTTTAATTTAAATTTATATTTTGCTTCCACCATCTTTGTTCATCATTCCACAGTTATTGTAGAAAATGAAAGACTAACTTTAGCAGACTAACTGATCAGAAACATATAACTGTGCAACTGACAGTGTTTTATTATGCTTGTACTGCAGGCTATGGTAGCTGTCTTCACAGAGATGAAAATCAATAAGGCGAGTGGAACTGCTAGACAGTTGAATTGTAAAATTTTTCACATGCTGTGAATTATTTCATTTAAATAAATGAAATGGTGCATTGCTCTGCAAAGGTTATACCATGTGCAAGTCAAATCCCATCCAAACCATTTGTAAGTCCATTATCCTTTATCCCAGCTTTGTCGATAATCAGTCGCATTTGTTCGCCAATCGCCAGGGGGAAATTAAAATATGCTTGTTTCACAGAGACCAAAGCGAAAGGCATATCTACCTCTCCATACTTTCTGCACAAGGTCACTGTTTCCATGGCGACAGTCTGATGGCTAGTTTTGCCTCCTTATTCCTTATCTTTTTTTCACTCCTCTCCCTTCATATCTGAAATATCTCTGTTTGAAGACCTCTCATGACTGTTGTAGATCTGGCTCTCCCCTGCCCACCCACTGTTCTTCACTTTTCATCCCCACCTCCCTCTTCCTTAAGCCTTCCTCTTTGAAAGACTAAATGAAAAAGCAAAGCGTAAACAGACTACAGGAGAGACAATGTTTTGATGGTCTATAAATGATGCAACATCAAAGCGTGTGTGTTTTTCACTGACAAAAATGAGACTGAGCAGGGGTCGCTTCAATATCAAAGGCCTCTACCCCCTGTTAGATGTTGGGCACAGGGAGAGTGGAAAAGTCTCATGCTGTTTTGTTATCAGCTTTCCTCTGTTAGTCTGCAAATGAACTGCTGATACAGATTAATGAGCTATAAACCATCTCCTTATTTTGTTGCAGGTCCTAGCTGCTTCGCTGACTATGTTAGCCCAGTCTCCGTTAGTCTGACAGGGTCACACTACATTACAAAGCAGCCTCATTTGCTTCTTTATCTGTATAACAGATGGACTATCAGCGCCCAAGCTCGTGTGACCCTGGGGTGATGGCAAGGTAACACAACACTGAGTGGACGTAGATCATTACTGGGTTAACAGGGAGGATACAGACTGCAGCCTTATGCTCCCCTTCATTTTCCCAAACAATATTCTGCCATCGTACGGCACATGCCGGCGGATAAAGTGTGACAAATGAGACATGGCGAGGGGTGAGGAACGTGCCTAAGCTAAGTGACAGAGAGACAATCAAAGAAGCAAGAGGACACAGAGGCAAGGAGAGTGGGGGGAAGACACAGACAGGCAAGATAGGAAAAACAGATAAATCTGTTTTTCCTATCTGGCCTGTCACTGAATTATAATTCAGTGATAGAAGAAGAGAGGTGGAGTAGAAGGAAAGAAGTAGTAAAGAAGTGTAAAAAAAAGTAGGAGGAGGAATGGGAGCAAGAACTTAATCTTAATTAAAGTGAAGGATGTATGGCTGTTGTTTAGGAGCCACAGGGGAAATGCACATTTACTCATTTGGCTGCTTTGCTCCTCAGGCATGCTGGCTTCACTGTGATATCATCCAGAGCTGTGCCATTAAAAGATCTCATTTTGTGTTGAGTGACAGCTAGAAAAAAATGTTTTGTCTCTCATAAACCTTGGCTAAATTGTACAAGGTATGCTGAACAACTAGCAAATAAGTGCTTATAAATATGAAAAAAGGGCCTTCAACAAAAAACAATATTATTGGGTAAAATCAAAGAATTAAATTAATTGCAATGCATTCATTTTAGTATAAGGCCAATTTCTACAGTGGTTTCACATGAGCTGTATTTCATATATACTATATTTAGGAAACCATTCTTTCCCTTGTGCAATATTACAGAGAGAGAGAGAGAGAGCGAGAGCGAGAGAGAGAGAAATAAAATGAGCTAAAAAGCTATCACAAATTGTTTTTCTTCAAGTAGCCACTAGACATACTTTTAATAAATAATCTTTGTTTTTGTAACGACACTTGTTAAAGTATCATATGTCGTCCCTTTGCCAAATGCTTATTTATCGCCATTATTGACATCAACTCTGTCAAGTCAATGTCATTTTGAATTATTTTATCTTCACGTTTTGGTCCATTGTACTCCAAGTATGAAACTGATGATGCTTGATATTTAGTCAAATTCAAAATCAGATTTGGGTCTCTTGTACATTGTCTTTAGAGCAGGCTTGAATCAGTAAAGGTTCCTGTGTGGCTGAGCTGTGTATGGTACTGAGCATTGGAGGGTGGTGGTAAGTGCTCTTGTAGGTGTTGTAGTGGTTGTAGTGCTCCAGAGGGGGCAGAGATAGGTGTCTCTCCATGGCAGCAACACCTGCAAGCTCTTCTTCAACAGTAATGACCTCCATGGAGGATGCAGGGCCATCAGGATCCTGCTGGTTATGCTGCTTCCTCATCTTGTAGAAAATAACCAGCAGAACAGCAGCCATAAGTGTGATCGCCACGAAGCAGCCAATGATAATCTTGGTGGTTTTCATCACCTCATCCAGGCCATTGAGAGCTCCCTCTCCATCTAGATCAAGAACTGGAATTGTGTAAGTCCGCTCTGTTGTCCTTGTTAAAACAGGAGTACCTTTTGTTGTTGAGGATGACACCCATCCAAATGGGGGAAGTGGCGTTTGGCTGTCATCCCCTGGGGTCTCAATGGTCTCAACGGTGACTGTGGTAAAATAGGTCACCCCGCTGTTTTCCACAGAAGTAACATTAAGCACAGCAGAGGCAGAAATGTTGCCTGCTGTGTTGCTAACCATACAGGTGTAAGTCCCAGTGTCCTGCATTGTGACAGTAGTAAAATTCAGTGTCCCATCATTGAGGACAGACAAACGCACTTTATAAGCCCCGTGTGTCACCAAAGAGCCATTTGGTGTAAGCCAGCTGATGGATGTCAACGAGCTTGTACGACATTTAAGCTCTGCACCCATGCCTTCTGTCACATTCAAGTCACTGGGTGGCTCCACAATGACAGGGACATCACACTGGAAGTAGCTATGGTCCAATTCCCCGATGTAGCGACCTTTAAAGACTGCAGGAGTATGGCAACGGGCACAGCAACTGGTATTGGCAGGTACTGCCTCCTTCAGCCACCAGCTGAGCCATAAGATATCACAGTTGCAGTTCCAGGGATTATGATGGATGTGGACCCGCTCCAGGCGGTGCAACGGTGTGAAGAGGTCATGTGGTAGAAAGGTAAGGTTGTTGTGAGCCAGGTTGAGCTCCACCAGTGACTGAAGGTCATCAAAGGAATTCCTCTCGATAGTTTGGATCTGGGCATGCATCATCCACAGCTTCTGGAGGTTCACTAATCCTGTAAATGAGCTGGGTTTGATAACAGAGATCTGATTTCCTGACATTTCCAGCTCTTCAAGCCTGACCAAAGGTAAGATGTTGGGGATCTCCTTGAGGTTGCACATTCCGAGGTTCAGGTAGCGCAGGTTGCTCAAGTCCTTAAAGGCTCCATCAGAAATGTAGGAGAGACGTTTGAGCTCACCTAGATCCAGCCTTCGAAGCGAGGGGACCCGGTTGAAGGCATAAGATGGTATACTTTCGATGGGGTTGTTCCGTAGCCACAATTCCTTCAGCTTGGACAAGTATTCAAATGCTCCATTGGGGATTGTCGTGAGCCGATTATCAAAGAGTTCCAAAGTGTTAAGACTGGTCAGCCCATTGAAGGCGCCAATTTCAATGCTGCGGATGTGGTTCTTGCTCAGCTGCAGGATCTCAAGATGGCGCAGATGTTTGAAACTATCCACCTTGATGACCTGGATGAGGTTGTCCTGGAGGTTCAGGTAGCGAGTGTTGGTGGAAATGCCATCAGGGACGTCCCGTAGACTGCGGCGAGTGCATATGACTTTGCTGAACTGGTTACTGCATGAGCAGACAGAAGGGCAGGTCTGAGCACGAACCAGCCCAGCCACCACCAGGATCTGAAGGGCCAAAAGCAGCACAAAGAGGGGGTTTGACAGCGCCCCCTTCAGCTTACGACCTCTCATTGTCTGGCGCTGGAGGGAGGAGATCATTGTGTTCAGCATTCATAGTTCATCTGCTGTTTGGATTCTCTGCAAAAAGAAGAATAAAGAAAGACAAGAAGAAGAAATATTTAGTAAACACATAAAGTAGCAAGGAATACATTGCTGATGTTGTATTTAATTATAGATGACAATGGCCAGATACAAGATTTTTTTAGTGTTGAACTGATCAGTTGGTCAACAGAAAATAACACGCAAAAACAATTGGGTGTAATAGTGTGAATAATTCTTACTTTGGAATGTTTTATATGATTGTAAATTGAATATCATGAAATTGAATAGATGAACAAACAATTTGATGTAACTTGGAGCTCTGGGAAGTTATAATGGCTATTTCTCACTTTTTTTGTCACACTGAACCATTCATCAAAACATATTTATAGATCTTGAAAAGAATCATTACTTGCAGCCCTAATCTCTGTATATTGTACAATGGGCATAGAATGATGAAAGAACAAGAGCAATATGAATTAGCAGCTTCAATTAATTGTCAATACTGCCCATCTGTGGAATATAATAAGCTTTTTGTTAGCTCCCTAACCCTGGATTGCCCCAGATTTCCAGACTTCACAGAAGCTGATGCATCTACACTGCAGACCAAAAATGAAAAACAAGAACTTAGAATCTGCCTGCTATTCGAGGAGATCCTGGGAATTTTTTGTAATCACTTGACTCACTGGAATTTAACACACAAAGACTTAATTGTGAACATTTTTAAAAAAGCCGTTGATGCCATTGAGACCCCTTTTCAGGACAAGACACGCCATTGACACCAAAGCATTACACTCGATGAAACTGGCCCTGCAATGTCACAAACAAATACTATACAAGAGCTATTGAGAAATCTGTATAGAATATCTGTCCACGATAAAATGCAAATAGCAATGCAACCTGTGAAATATACACTGAGAAATAAAGAGAAAGTCCAGCTACCTGTAATTGTGCTGTGGCTTATATCTTGATGTAAAACACAACAATATATTAACAAAGTAATTGATAAATATTATTCAGTGATGAAACAAAGTTTTTTTTTCTTTCTCAACTTTTTACTCAAATATTCTATAACCTGTTTATTGCCTTTGCAATATTTTATCTGTGGTTCATTTCCTGGGGTCTCAAAAATCATGAATTATGCTTTAATTAAAAGCAGTCCTGTCAAATAGTATGATTCAAGAGTGTGAAGAGGTCTGGTATTGTCTTTGCATAACTGTACAGTAGCAGAATTTATTATCTCCCAAATCAAGTGACTAACAAGAAACTCGTTACTCCGTTGTCTTAGATTAGATTAAATTAGATTAGATTAGTCCATTGAGCTAAGAAGTGTTCTAGGAATATGTATGTGCTCAAAATGAAAATAGACCAAGACATTTATACACATACAGTACAGCCTGCGCCTCCCACTTCCACACAGCAGTGTCGATGTGTTGCTATCACCCCTTATTATCATCAACCCACAAAGATGGTAACCTAGAAATAAATCAATATCTACTGTATACTAAACATCATATGCTGTAAAATTATAAAATGTGACAGCATTGTGTCAAACTGTGCTATTAAGTGATGCAGACACCATTCTTCATTGCAGTTAATACCTTTGCCAAGCGCAAAGCACCATTGCCAAGTGCAAAAAACATTAACCTTGCCTCCTGAGTCCTCAGATATAAGTATTCTACTTGTCTCTTACCAACTCTTTCAAACCAAGTTATCTGTTAATCTTTTTCCATCAAACCACAAGCAACACGGAACAAGTATATTATGACAGGTGTTTTCTAAACTGTAAAAATTTGTTAAGTGAGGTGGAAATGTTCTTCGGTAAGGATGAATGACTTAATCAGTAGAAATGAGTCTACATGTGGCTTGGTTTTGCACCAGCCATGCTGCCACACCAGCCATGCTGTAGAGAAGCTGCAGAGAGACAAGCCTCTGCTGTGGAATCAGATCGAATGAGGCCTCCCACTGGCAGGAGCTCATTTTGTCTGGCTGGAATTACAACAATTCTGCGCTGCCACCTAAGAGAAGAAAATGTCAGACATGACAACACACTGATAGAGATTATCAGCTGTCAATAAAACATCTCCGTTTCTATTTCTACTGGAATGCTTAAAGACAAACTGTAAATTCAGCAATGTCATATTAGTCTACCACTTATAGACTAATTATAGCTTTGGCCACATGCACTCTTCATAAAACATTTTATCTCAATAAATGTTATCAGAACAGAATGCCTCATTACATAAAGGAATGGTGCATACATTGCGAAAAGAAATTTGCTTCAAAAATCCTCCTTTCCTTTGTTGGTGTAACACTGCGTGGATTAATTTCATCTAGGCACACTCTATGTATTCATAGCCACAGAAAGCAGTAGCAGCTTACATCTAAAATCCTGCCAGCAACATGAAAAACCCACCCACCCTTACTTTTCTGCTTCTGCACCAGCAGCCATTGACATTATGTCTGACACCACTGTGATTTGCCAAATTCATTTGTTATAATGAGTTTGTTGGGAAAGTGCTAGGGTAACATATGTCGCAATCAGGGTGTGCAGAGTAAGGAGAGTAATATAAAGCAGAGTATTTCAGAGCACTTAAATTACAATGTCAGATGATTAGAGTCTTGTCGGTGATGTGCACTGCAAGCAACAACATTCAGCTCCAACTAGCGAAATGTTTTGGCTTGGACATTCCCGAAACACCAGGGAAGCAAGCTTGGCAGTCTAAGATGCAAAACCCTAAATAAGTGTCTACCAATCAAGGAATCACAAGTGACAGAAAAGAAACATTTCAATTTGCACTTTTCAGACAGAAAAGGCACATGTTCAGCAGTTAGTATGCTAATCGCATGTGTGGCATGAGATGTTAATACTGTTTATCACAGCGCATACATCCCCAAAAAGCAAATGTTTTTATTCTCCTGCCTTAAATGGAATTGTATATTTTAACAACAAAAGTCAATGTAAAGAACATGAAAAACATGTTTATTCGTCTCATACTCTATTGTACTATTTTGGAGGAGAAAAAAGCATATAAACACAGTTGTTTACTAGATAATTACTAAATGTAGCCATTTGCTGTGAGTGTGAAATTGATTGAGTGGGTAAAACATGAAGTGATATGAAATCTGGCAAGTCTCTCATCATGATTGAGAAAGAAGCCCGTGGCCACTAAGAGGGCTGTCTGATGAGCTGAATGTCATCTTGCTAATTCATTCAACACATTACTGATTCATTACATTTGCATACATTTGTTGCATGTCTTGTTTTTAACCTCATTTGTGCTGATGTTGTAACCTCACAGGCCATCTGTGTTTTACAAGACCTGTGTACCGACAATGTGCCCAAGAGATACAGATGGATAACATGTTTGTTTTGTGCCAGTGTTTGAAAATATGACACAAATTTGAGTGCTAATGAATATATTAGTATACATTCAATACAATAAAAAAAGGACCTAAGCTACCTAACAAACAACATAATACAAGAGAATAAGATGAGTGTGGTAATATGGTGACAACAATTCCCAGCATAAACCAAAAACAACCTAAAGTTTATTCATCTCTCAAACATTTTGAATTTCCTATTGTGTCTGTTGCAGATGGCCTAAACCCATTTGTTACTATTGAACACGTAAATCTTTCAAAACAGGTCACAAAATGCATAGTTCCCTTTTGTGAAAAAGGTTCTGTACCATCCTAAAACAACTGTGAACTGTAGCTATCTTAATAGTGTATTTGTGGGGGACTATTTTTGGCACTTGTGAGTAATTGACTCAAAATAAACAACCAATGTTCACTGAAATGAAGAAGCATGTCACCCAGTGCAACGCTGTGGCTCATTTAGGTTTTTTAGAAAGTTTTTGTACTACTGTTAAATTCCATAGCACACAGGAACAAGCTATACAAAAGTAAAACAAGTAAAAGAACAACAACAGAATAGTGCCAGCATTATTTTGCAAATGGGCTAGAGAAAATCAAAACAGAGCTTTAACAATTAGTCAAGAAGTTGATCAGTTGAAAATTAGCACCTATTGTGCTATTTTGCTACCTCTCAGTTCCAACTTCTCAAAGGTGAGGATTCGTTGTCACATTTCTTTGTCACATATGATAGAAACTGAATATCTTTGGGTTATGTTAAAAGACATTATTTAAATACATCACCCTGGCCTCCAAAGCAAGACAAAACAAAACAGGTTTTTATAGATCAGATGCAGCAGATTAAACTAACAAGTAAACACTGTTTACTCAGTGTTGTTAAGGTGAAGACTCCAGACACTACAGACAGTAAAACATAAACCTCTTTGTTGTAGTGTGTGTGGATGTTTCTATGCTTGTTTGTGTATGTCTCTAAGGATATATCTTGCACTGGGCCCATCATAACTAGAGGCCACCACTGCTGCTGTCTCATTCTGACATACAAACTGAGAGTGCTTCACTCTCCAGCTCTGCTCCACCTGAAAAAAGAGGCAATTCCCCTCCCCCATCTTGGCCTCAGTATGCACAGTGCTGGTGTTAGGGAAATAAATCTAGGAGGCTGTTGGGTGCTGCTGACATATCAGCCAAAGTCTATTCTTTTAACTGGAACAGAAATGACGGACCTTTCATTGACCGGATGAGTGTCAGAATGACAAAAATAAAGTGTGTTTTTTTAAATCATTTTTCATTCTCTTGGGATTGTGTTATCCAACATATATTTTTTTTAGTGCTGTAACTGGCTTGCTTGCTGCAGCCAATGTTAAAATATATATATGCCTGTAACTAGGGTAAGTTCAGGTTGACTACTGGCCTTACTGCAGCTGTCGTGCATCATAATACTTGGGCTATTTTCATGTTTACAGCGGTTATGGTAAAATCACATCTGTCATTTCCTCTAGCTGTTAATGCCTGCTGTGTATTTGTATTTACCTTATTTTTATCATGTCATTTGGTTGGTCCAGTTGTTGTAGCAGTGATGTTTTAAAACAAAAGACAACTCACATTTAGTGAATGTTTTAAACAAGGTGTGTTGGCAATGCAGCCTCTCTTTGCTCTGGTCTCCTCTGTGAAAATAATTTTAGGTCACTGCTGCAATGCACTGTAGTTTCAGGCGTACAAAAAAAGGAATGATGCAAACCACGTTTTGGTGATTATTTCTTTAGCTACACCTTGTGTGGAATATTGCTTTACTTAGTAAAGTAGTGAGATGCCCAAATAGGAATGGAGAAATCATTATTTCTCTGAATTAAACCAAATTTGAATAATTTCTGTGCCTTTAATCTGATCATTCAAAGTACAACTGACAGCAGCAACAATATTTCATTTGCAAAGTAATAAAAATAACTTTAGAATCCTGGAAAGATTGCTGAAATACAACTGTCTGGAGCCAAAATATTTCATTTTCAGTGGATTCAATGCAACATCCTGAATTTACGGGAGATACAATCTATGAAACATTCTACAACATCTTGTGGAAAGACGGCTGCAAACATAGAATGGAAGGTTTCTCTCATCTGTATGGAGATAAAATGCTTCACAAATGGATGGCTGCCAAGGGTGTTAGTAAAAAGTTGGAATGGAGCTATTGGGTATATGATGCTATGACACCTGCAGGGACAGTCCAGATTTAATAAAGCTGACCAAAAGTGTTTACTGAGTTGCTTAAACTTGAAGAGCCAGATGTTTTCAAATTCAATATTCTACATTTTAAGCAATTCTTAGTAATTTTGGACTGTTCAATAGACCATTGTAATTTAACAATGTAATTGAATTTTCTAATCAATCAAATATAAGCTCCATTGGTTTCTTTCATTTCAGAGCTGCATTAAACAATCAATTCTACAATCATACAGAAAATACTGTGTGCAAGCCATTCACTTCTAAACAATGAGCTGAAAACAAACAAAAAAGAAACTTTACACCATGAAAAAACCCTTTCAGTTTACAGAGAGTTGATTTTTATGTGAATATAAAAAATAATATTGATTAAGTTTAGGGTGACATCAGGGTTTATGCTCAGAGAGTTCAAAGCCCAATAAAGAAATATATAGAAAATCCATCCACTCATCCATTTTCCACACCCACTTATCCTGTGCACATTTATGGAGGACAGAGTCTAACCAGCTCACTGTATAATGAAATATACTGAAAACTGAATACCTGCTAATGTATTACCAAACAAGGGTTCTCTGGCAGACAAAAGAGAACAGGCAATAACCTAGGTCTCTGCATCAGGAAATGTAAGAAAAGAGGTGGCTCAGTTGACTCTCTGACCTGAGCTTAACCTCCGCCATCCCGTCAGTGCAGCAGCGCTCCCAGATGGCACGATCATATTATTGAAAATCATCACGATTTTAGATGACGAGTCTCATTTTCTCCATGCAGTCTGTGATGGAATGAAATTAGATTAAAAGAAAGGCAAAACTGAGAGCAATGAAACTGCCATCTGGAATTATGGTCAGACAGACAATCACTGTGAGGACAAAAACCTATAGACACATTTTAATTTACTATCAGGCAATATGCTATGGTATTATGTCTGAACAGTACAAAAGACATTATTTTTAAAAAATGTATTGTTTCTGATGAGAAATAGAATATTATCAGCCATTGAATTGTGACGGCCCTATTTTGTTTGCTTTTTTCCTTTTGAATGGCTTTGAAAATTGCCATGACTTCTGGTTTGAGTGGTTTAAGAGTATCAAATACTCGTAAAAAGTTCCGTAAGGATTTAAATACAAGATGACTTGCAGCTCATTGCCTTTAAATCATGACAATGGTAAGAGCCATTTTTGTGTTTTAAGACATTGCATGGCCGTTAATTCTGGAAATGGGAGTTAGGTTAAACCATGTTGAGTAGCTACAGCTAGTATCAAATAAGTATACCTGGGTGCAATGTATTGTATTACCTCATGTGTTATGGTGTTGAACAGTATCACATTGTAGAAAGTAGAGTTTCTGTATGTTATGTCATGTGCTTTAATTTCAGGTAAGTAGAAGAGGTTGAGGTCTTGTGCCAGAAAGAGATAGTGAGAGGGTAAAGAGACACCTTTCAAGTGATAATTCAATTCCTATTCACGTATTACCTTATGCTGCCTCCATTATGATAATTGCATGCGCTAAATAATCTGCAGGGACCTCCATGTTCAAATGCACTCTGCCAAGGCTCTGTCTGGTCTCTGCAAAGGGATTAAGACAGGATGCCCTGGGTGGCAGGCTGACTGAATGCGAGGGCGCTCTTAGTATTCGTGTCACTTGTCTAGCCCACCAATCTGCTCCAATGACTGCGTTCCTAAAAAGAAATCTGCAGGATCGGCCAATTGTAGGTTGAAGGGCATCATTGCAGAGTTGAGGCTGATTGGACTAAATGAAAATACGGCACAGTGAAGTATGTTACCATGATTCAGGCAGCGAGGACAATCTCTGTAATTGGTTACACAGATGTGGACTTACACTCTCACTACAGAATATTTGGGTTTTGGTGATTAGAAAACTGTGGAAACACATTCCCTCCACATGCAGTGCAAAGCCTGGGTTTAGGTAGGTGAGTACACACAGCCAGCAGCAGTGGCAGAAAAATGAGCTGCACAGACCCCATAAGCTGCTTCTTGTAGTAGTTAAACAGAACAATGCTTTAGCTGAGGATTTGTGTGATTGGTGAAGTAGGTGAACATGCAGCTGTGGACCAACGCAGGACTGCCAGCAAAATAATTCTGAATGAACTCTTGACACGCATTTTGTTTGAAAGATGAATTATGAAATATTTAATTAAAAAAGGTTCTACATCACAGTGTCACAGTGCCCTTGTTACATTTTATGCTTCATCAGAGGAACTTGGCTCTTTCCAAATGTTAATAACATATTGAATGTGATTTCTTTCAGGTTCAGAAGCTGCAGAAAGTAGGCCAGGGAGTTGTGTTTTAATTATATAACACATGCATTTCAAATCTTCACAACCATGGATAAAAACTATTTTAGTTTGCAATTTGTAGAAACCATTTAGATTTCTGTCTTCCTGCAGCCTATGACTGGTGTAGCGGTAATACCTCCAGAGGGCCATAATACTGACATTAATTTTTATTATTGAAAAAGACAACAGTGTTGCATTAAAAATGACACAATATCAATGTAGCTTCAATGGCCAGTCTTGGCAGGTTGCCGCTCTCTGCAAAATTCAGAGTGCTCAAAGGAATTAGTTCACTGAAGTGTCCCCTGTTCAGTCATAGGTATTTGCCAATGAATTCCAGCCATTCTAGTTTGCAAACTGACTGAATGGGAGAAGCTGGAGGCAGTTCTCTCTGGAGCTGTTGTGTTTACATTGGGGTGACAGGATACAAACAGATTGCACCATACATGGTGCAGTCTTTTGTTCTTTCATTTAAGATTGCTGCCCACCAATGTGCCACTGCCTCTCACTGGAAATTCTTTGTCTGGATTTTCTAGAGTCTGTCAGTATGTGAGAAACCATTAACACATCGCTAATAAGTGCAATGCTGAGACTGTACTTGCATATCCCTATTCAGACGCAAAATATTATAAAATTAGCACAATTTCTGAAACAGATTATATGTGAATTAAAGTGTTATATGTATAATTGTAGTGACACAAATTGTGTTTTTCATTTTTGCAAATTAAAACATCTTTGGCTTGGTGTAGCAGTAAGGTAGTGTAAAAATGTGTCATTCTTTTGGCTTTATTACATATTACATATATATTCTATCAGTCTTAGTAAAAATAGTGGGTATACACTTACACATTTACAAACCAAAAAATGTTGCAGCAAGTCATATTAACTAATAATAACTATATTTTGGAGAGGAAAATTTTGAAAATCATATAGACAAACAGAAGCAAGATACTCCTCCTGACTTGCCTTAGCTCACATAGTATTACTCACTGTAAGCATTAATATGTGATGGTGAACTTCTTTCAAAATTTAAAAGTGGATGTTACTGTTCTGATGCAACAGTGATGGATTACAAGGGCTGAGATATATCTTTCAGTTCAGATCTGTATACACTCTGATGCCAGGCTCTAATATTCATTATCATCTTTGAGGTATTTAAAATAATGTAAGCTGTGTGAGAAAATAGCTTCTGTATAGTTAATGGGCTTCACCATATGAAATAGCCTATATAGTCTAAAAAGCACGTACAATCCAATCATCTAGTTATGACTCCATAAAGAGCATATAGTGTGTACCTGTGAGTGGGCTGTTTATGCATTAAATATTGCACTAAGAAAATTAAAATGCTGTGAAAAAATGTTTTTTGCCATTATGCTTTGTTATGGAGCACAAAGAGGTAGATTCTACTTATTCTCTAAAAACACAAATATTATAGTATTTACTGTGCAGTGATATCAGGACTATGACAAACATTGATAATCACCAACTTTGGCTATGAAATTAACACACATATATTCAACCTTAGATCAAATGTAATTCTGCAATAGCACATACTGTACATGCACCAGAAGCCTGCATATCTTGGTCAAGGTTTAAATACAAGCTAAACCTTTCTTTCCCAAATTGCTTATCTGACTTGAATAAAGTGATAATGATGTGATAATTCTATTGATCCCTGCAATGAAACTCTTTTCACTTTGCTCCCTCCAGGGAGGTTAGAGTGTAGGGTCGTCTTCACAGAGAGCGCTCCTGGAGCTGTGCAGCAAGTCAATGGGGAATCACTGACTTGCTCAAGGGCAGGACAAGAATGGTGTGTACACTACAAGCTCTTTCCTGTATGGTTACAATGGGAGGCTCTTAACTCTCTCCTATTTAGAATATCTTCAAAAGACATTCCCAACATAAGACACAAAGCTTCTAGAAGTAGAGGGTAGATTTTTATTTGAAGTGAATATTAGAAGAGAACTATTAGGTTGTCCTACTTCGAAGGCAATCTATTCACATCGTCCTCTATATAGAACAAAAAGAACAATGGGTACTTCTCAACTATTCTTCTTAAAGTATACCCCTTTCATGTGCCATGTTGCATTGTTATCTTGTGCCACTAGTGCTAATTAGTATCTCAGTATGGCAAAAGTGGATCCGAGCTATGTTACATGTTGCATATGTGTTTTGTCATCTGTGTCATCTGTCAGTTTTGTAGGACACTATTAATCTCTTACATGAAACAACTAGTCCATCCAACAGCTAAGAAATGAAATTCACTTCGACCAGATTACTATAATTATCTACCTCACGATGAAGGGTGAGCGGAGGATTAAGGTCTGTTTAAAAATAACCACCATCAAATATATTTGGACTCAATAAATGAAAGCTGTGGAGCAGACGTTTTCTCAGTTGTGTGATTTTGATTTTTCCCCCCTCTCCTCTGCTCCCTCCTCTTTTCTTTTGTCTCTGTTAATCTGCTTTGATAATTTAGCAGCGAATGCATGACGCTTGGTGGGAGACCGTCTTAAGTCATTCAGAAATCAAAGCAGGGGAAATGTAATTAGTGGCAGTCAACAATTTTGTAAAAGATGGATGTACACTCTATACAGAGTCAGATAACGGCTCAGATCTACCAAGAGGATCATAAATCATCACCATGAGCCATATTATTGTTCTGCTTATGCAAGGTCACTTGGTAGGCCTGGGTTTGTTTGTGCAACCATTTTGTTCCTTTTCTTAAACGTGATATTGCACATTGATGATGATGATCATTAACTCTTATTTTGATGGCAGTGGATGAAGTGTTGTTGCGTTTTATTATGTGGTTGTGCTAAGTAAGAGATTGTGTTAGTTTTCTCACTGCTGATGGCTGATTGATTGTGTGTAGCCAGTGTTGACAGCATACAGTAGGTAGTCCATCTTGTTTTTCTTTCATTATTTGTTCATGGTGAGAAGTCTCAGCTGGCATGCTAATAAGCTGTTAAGCATTGGTGCTCTGCCAAAATGTGTATTCCCCAAAAATGTGTTTCCCTGTTGGTTTGTCCTTGTTTGTCCTTGGTGTTTGTTGTTTCTATTTTGTGTATTTTTTTGACACTTTGACAACCAAAGTAATGTTTTGCATAATATAATAAATCACAACCTCATGTGGTATCTGTTCAGTGTAGAATATGATATTCAATATGCCACTTCAATATGCCATTCTTTGAAATCTTAATAAACATTTAAAAAACATTTCAAAAGATACCAAAATTGATTTAATCCATGAAGATGTAAATGTTTTTTCTGATGCAATTATTGCCCAATACACTATAGGAGGAGACATTTTATGGGGGAAACAACTTTTACCACAGCTCCTGTGACAGCCTCCTCTTTACAATGCAACTGTAAAATATTCTTGCTAACTTTTTAAATATTGCATGTCTTCACAATGCTCATAGTTTTGAGATGTATTACATAGCCATACTGTAAAGTTAACATACATAACTGGGCCTGCTACTCAGCATGATGATGAAGATGATGGTGATGTGTGATGTTGGTAATCTGCATAAATCCAGTGGTCTACTTTCCAAACACCATGTCACAGTACATCTATTTTATCCTGTTAACCTTGGGCTTTAATTCCAAATTAACATTACCCTGGTTTATATTTACATGTTTGAAACTGTTTATGTTTAATCTGTTAGCCTGAGGTAGAGCTTCCCAGCCACTGTGGTGCTAATTATTGTTCATCTGAGGTAGCTTGTTTTTCTCCCCTTGCATGTAACTTACTTGACACCAAGCCATGTATTGTATTTGTTCATAAATGTGCACTTTATAGCATGCATTATTCATGATTTTAAACAATTTATAAGTATAGATTTGTTTTTGGCTTAAGCTAATGTCAGTCAGCTGTTTAGGTTGTAATACCTAAAGATGATGGTGCATGGGACATTATGTAAATTCCTTGTTGGTTTTAAGAATGGATTATGCTTTTTCATACTGAGTAGTATGAAATGCATAATCCATCTTAGTTGTAAAGAACATGCTAGCTACAGGTTTGTAAATATGTAAAGATTATGTTTATGGCTGTTTCATGCTAAACATAAGGGAAGCCAATCCTAAATTGATAACTTATTTGTTGTGATTTAGCTGAAAATGACCAAATTTGAATTTGGAATATCACTGACATATTGCCAGATTTAAAGCTATTTTATTTAGCAACCCTAGCATTTATTTGAAATTGTGTTACTGGACAACTGATGAATATAAATCCAATATTCACTCTACCTTTAGCAATGTTTTTGGTCCCCACCAACACCTGAGAAAAATATCTGGCTCTTGAGCTGCTAAATGATGTTCACCAGATAGTTGCTAACTGTTTCTCTATTTGGTGTGCGGCAGGTAGTGTACAGTGGAACTTTCTGGAGTTTTTGGAACTATTTTGCTGACATCAGCTAGTGGTTGAAAACAACACTGAAGAGAGCAATGAGAATGAACCAAGACAGCAAAGTTGTGGGTGGGAAAAACAAAACAATGAGCTGAAAGATGCTGAAAAGTTCTGTAGAGCTGAGAATATATTGACGTTACAATTCTCTGAGATTTCATAAGTGACACCTGTCACATCACACATAGTCATTTGAGTCATGTTTTTAATAACTCAAAAAACATATATTAAAGCAGCTTTAAAATTATATCATTGAAAATTATATCATTTACAGCTATACTCTCAACAAATCCATCACTTGTTATCTTCAGTTCCAGGGGACTGGAGTCTATCCCATCATGCACTGGGTGAGAACCACCCTGAACAGTTTATTATTGTTAACACATATAGAGATACACTCACATTCACACCTACAGGCACTTTAGAGTCTACACTTCACCTAACTTGCATGTCTTTGGACTGTAGGAGGAAACTGGAGCACAAATTGATGCTAAGGGATAGTATGTAAAAAGAAATACACACAGAACCTATGTGTCTGGATTTCACATGTTCACCTGAGCTGGCTAGCAGAATAAAACACATAAGCCCCATCTTGTATAATTTAGTATGTCATATATTTTCCTATATTTGTACATTTAAATAAAAAGAATGCTTTTTTGAAGTTATGCGCACGGAGCACATAGAGTACATAGTCTTTTTCTGTCTCTCTCGGCATGTCTGCAGCTCCACTGCACCTTAATCCTCCAGGTTTTTCCTCGAAGCACCTTTCTCCTTCTCCCTCATTCCCTTGAGAACTACTATCTGTCTCCCTCTATCCCGGAGCTGTTCTCTGTCTCAGTCTCATTCTCTACTCTCATCGCTAAATAATTCCTTACAGAGGAAAATCTAATCAAATCTTAGTGCGAGTGAGGAAAGCAGAGGTGGGAAGAAATTGTGTGTGTGAATCAGACTTGGAGAGGGGGCTAAAAAAAGACAGAATCAGAAAGCAGTGGGTGAAGGGGTTCTAGAGTGAGAGAATTGCAAGTGCATTAGCAGTCAGAGCACTTAGTGTGAGGAATCCATTCATTATTCATTAGCTAATTCACCATGTATAGTAATTAAAATCAGGGCCTGCTCCAAAATGGAAAGAGCTATGATAGACTGTTTTTTTATGTACAGTATTTAAGAGTGCTGCTTTTTGGTACTCCTGCTTTACGGTTTTATAAGTCATGTTTACATGTTTAAAGTGTTCAACTTGCTGTCAAGACTCTTCTTGTGCCGTGTGTACATGGGGTGAGATCTTTCCAGCAAGAGAATGAATCCAAAATAGTAATATGCTAATGTGCATCATGACCTATAAATAACAAACAAACCCTTCCCAATTATTATACAGTATATGAGAGGAAATCTCTAATAAGAACAAGTATCAGCATTGTCAATGTCAAGAAATTTACATATTATGGAGAAATATATTTCTCCATTATATGTAAATATCTGCAAACTGTTTTATTGAATTAATCCAGACAGTATGTGCTGAAAAACCCTAAGAGACCAAAATAATGTCATGTCAATTAATAGCTAAAATATGGCATGCTGATCATCTTCCTGCTGCTCAGCCTGGGGGGGGGGGCTTGTTTGAACTATAGTTAAACAACGAAGTTGCATGTTTTGGCCTTGTTCCAACAGAAGTAGTAAAGGTTGGAGTCAAAATGATCATACAGTTTGTGTCTGTCTGTCTGTGATGTGCATGTTTATAACCTACAGACTAATTGTCTCTCTGGCAGGTTGTTCAGATCAATGGCTATAACCTCCAGCTTCATTTTTATTATTATTATCTGTTGACTGCAGTCAAAAATCTTCCCCAGGGTAGCTTGTGTGTGTGTGTGTATGTGTGTGTGTGTGAGATATTATTCAGGCTTCTCATTTATGAAATGAGAGCGATCGTGTACGAGAAACAATCCAGAGTCCTATCAGAATACAGATTTGAAACAAGCCCCATTAAGACAGTAAAATCATTTAAACTATCTGCACAAATGTATGTTAATCTATAAGTTAGTCACTTTTTAAGATAAAAATAAAGTCAATAACAGCTTCTGATTACCAACTTAGAACACTACACTACATTTGCTGTTTTAAGTACTCAGTGTCTTGAAAATCTCATGGAAATTAAAGCTCCTTTTCAGCACAGAAAATGATGTTCCTGCATTTCTTTTTGGTAGCAACAGCAGCTTGTTTGGAATTAACAGAGGAAGACCTGGGCAGTCAACATGAGCACCAAGAGCCATGTGATTGAACAAACACAAAAAAGGATGCCACCTACAGACAATAACATTGCACAAAGACAAATGTAAGGAAAAGGTTACAGCAATTGCTAAACATGGAAATAACTGCCTGCAAACCAAAGTAGAATAAAGAGTGTCTTCTAAAGATGACAAAGATGACAAGCACTTAAGGATGAAGCTAGGCAAAGAGGAACAAAACAGACTGGTCCCTTTTTTGGACTAAGTAATGATCATTTATCACCAAAGCTACTTGCCAAAATAAAATGAAATAAATCTCATCACATCTAGATGCACCAAGTGTCCCCTAAACAGCAGTGAGTGACTGCTGTGTCAACAGAAAGCTGTATTTTACAGCATTACATCTTCTGCCTTTTGTGCCCATTTAGCACAGATAAGAGAGATATTGTGTGAACAATTCATTTATATGGGAACAAGTAACATCAGTTTGTGCATGGCAGTATCATGAAGATCTGCATAATGGGCCGTTTACTATACAGTGATGATAGGTGTCATATCTTTCCAACTCCTAAACCGTATCCAACCTTCACTCATTAATGCAATCACCACCACTGCTCGACCTGAAGAACAACAGAGAAGCTGCAGTTTTTTGTGCTTGTGCTTGTTCTAAGGCTGTGTGTGTGTGTGTGTGTGTGTGTGTGTGTGTGTCTGTGTACATGCGCTCCAAAATGGGCAATTCTGTTCCTTACAAATTGTTCCGAAGCGAAGATCTGACTGTCAGACAGAGAGTCTTCATCTTGTGTCTGATGATGTGATAATAGAGAAGGTCAAGAGAAAATCAAACAAGAGGGTAGGATCTCTGCTGGCAAGGTTGTTACATATCTAATGCTTAGAGACTTTTAGTGACATGATACAGCATTTTCAATGAGTTGTCAATAAAAACAAAACATTGTTCACTGCCCATTAACACAGATAACAGAGATATTCATTTATATGGGAACAAGTAACATCAGTTTGTGCATGGCAGTATCATGAAGACCTGCATAATGGACCGTTTACTATACAGTGATGATAGATGTCATATCTTTCCAACTCCTGAACCTTATCTAACTTGCAATCACCACCACTGCTCGACCCGAAGAACAGCAGAGAAACTGCAGTTTTTTGTGCAGTTTAGTTCAGTTTAACTGTAGCTAACACCAGGTGCATAATATTATGTAATCATGGACAACAACTGCTTTGACAGCTTCAGTCAAAAAATATTTAATACATGAAACAATTGTCTCAATTGTTTCACCACCGTTTTGTGGGATTTTGGCACATCTACGCCCTACATCACCAGAAGATGGTTAAGTTGCTGCCTTTTTTACAGCCATATGTTTGCATACATATGGCAGAATTTAATGAATGAAATCGTGTGCAACCCTAAGTTGTTTCGAAGTTAACATTCTGCATTTTAAAGTGTTTTTTATTGTATGCGACAGAACTCACTCCATCAATATGGAGGAACAAATCATTTTTCGGCTTACATCAACAGCCAATCGTTGTTCCGTTTTGTAGCAGTTCATGTTCCATGTTCACAAACGCATTTTTCCTTAATTCTGAAGAGTGCATTGTTCCTTTGTTTCACATATCTGGTCGTGTGTCACGATTTAAATGGATGAAAGTGACTGGCTGATGAGTGAAGGGAAGACAGAGGGAAAACGACAGATGTTGCTTCTTTCTTTCTGCCCTGGTGTAAAAGTGGTTGTTCATCCCCTGAATACAGATGGCATTACACAAGCAATCGTCTAAACGGCTGAGACACGCTAGCATGCGGGTGCCTGGGATGGCCTGCATCTATCTCCAGCGCCTTTGCAATGCCAAACACCTTAGTTAATCTCACAGCCAAGAGTCTGAGATTCTGATACGGTTCAGAGGACATTTCATATTACCTTTTACTTACACTTACTTTTCCAGAAAATGTGTTGCATTGGTTTTACTGTTTTATCAGTTAGAAGAGGGGACTAGCAGTAACTTATGCAGAAAATTAGAGCAACTCTATGAAGCTGCCTGACAGTATCCTTCAATGAAGAATCAATGCATAATGGGAAATATCGCTTGAATGCGCAATCATCTTAATAAAATTAAATTTTGGTGTGGAGTTTCTCCTCTTGTCCTCTCCCTCATGCCTTGGTGGTAGATTGGCCTGACCTTATGACAATTAACCTTGAACACCATGTGGGGAAAGCAAAGGAACAAGATAATTAAATTATCCCTCCTGTTGCACATCTCGAAGTCTACTGCCACATTCTCTGCCTTTCAAGGTACTGATGGATCAGGTCTTTGTTGTGCAAATTCCAATTCATCCTGTCTTACCTCACAATTCAGTATTACTGAATAGAGAGATGCAAATGAATATGCAACCATTTTACAATTTCATAAATTTGACATGCTAAGAGAGGGTGTTATCCATTGTTCCACTATGTAATTCCACTATGTAAGGCAGCTGGACAGGAAATTTATGTATATGTTTCTATGATTATAGATCTGCGTAAAATCAAATACAGTTTGAGACTTGTTCGATGTTGCAAAAAGGGATGGGATCTGTATGACAACTAAAATATATACTTCCCTACCCAAATCCTTTTGTGCTAACATTGTCTTTAATGAAATACATTACTAAAAAAAATTATTCAGTTACAAAATTATTTCACTCACCAGTAAGTGGCAGACTAAGCTGTCTGTGGTGCAATACTGCAAGCCACATACACTAGAAGAAGACCAATTGTGGTTGATAGTCTGAGCAAGGACACAGAACATGGAATTTTCTCTAAAGGTTTTATAGGTATGATCAATGGAGCATTCGCAAGTTAGGTAAATTAGCTAGATAGCTACCTCTAAATAAGGATCTGGCTGAGAATAAGTTAATGACCTTAAGGCAGTAAACACTGTCTGGTTACATTTTTTAAACTTTATGCTGTTCATTCATTTATTCATAGATAATTTATTGGGGGGACAATTTCATGTCAGAGGGGACTTGTCCCCTCTTACCCTCCCGGGATCTCTGCCCAGGAGTCTATACTGTCTGTCATGAAAATGTATGCCCAGTGGTGCGGTACAGGCAGCTCATATGTTTTGCTAGGTCTTACTGATGAAATGACAAAAGTGAATGTTTTTCTACACCACTAATGTCATTGCAGTCTGAATGCTGCACTAAGTGAAAGAGGTATTTGAAAAAAAATCTATACAGTTTCAGTTTATTTGCAATATGTATGAATTATAATTTCATGTTATTCAGAGGCAGTATTTGGATCTAGCTACACAAAGCCATATTACGTCTTGTAGTCTTAGTTTTTGCTGCAAGATTTAAGTCTAAAAGACACCTTCTGAGAGCAGCTCAGCCTAAACACATAACAAGATGAACCTTCAGAGGAGAGAACAGACTAGAGCAAACTTTAGCACACACAAACTAATGTTTGTGTGTGCTAAAGAATAATGTCTTTCTATCAAAATGTGTCAAATTAGACAAAGGCAATAAGTAAATGACTATGTAATCAACCCAGATTAGGACTGTCATTATAGTAATAAATTGAACATGATACACCTCAGACAAATCAGCAAATTTTGCATTTATGTAATAATGCAACTTGCAGACTCTCAAATTGGGCAGGGTTGGTTTCCAGGGGGCAGTTTCACTTCTGATTATAGCCCCATAGGCAAAATAGCCAGATTTTTTAACCTTAGGATCTCTTATTGAACCATTCTCTCTTATAATATTATATATAATAATAAAATATGTAATATTTCGGTAGTGGCTCATTTTAGTCAGCGCTGATAAGAAAGTGTCAGTACTGAGCTAAAGGTAATGTGTATAATGTAATATATTAAAAAATAAGGTGTAAAGAAAGCTACAATTGTTACCAACATTATCAACATTATATCAAATATACATTTTTATCAATATTTCATATAGCATGCAACTCATCTCATTTCCAGGTTTTAGCTAGAGGTTGAACAGAGAGAATCAATCAAACCCTTACCCTACTCTTGAAAGTCAGTAGGTCTTACAGATTCAGAGTAGAGTTAAACTTTATACATGTCAGTGGGGAAATTCCTACTTTGATTTATCTGAACTATTTAAGAGTGGTCAGTCAGAAGCTAGTGCCCTGGGGAAACCTGCAGTTCAGAGTTTAGTGCCTTGTTAAAGATATTTGTAATATGACATTTGGTTTCGGAGGAAACTTGGGTAAACATAATGACAACATGCAAACTGAAAACTGTAAGGACCAGGTCCAAGGTTCAATCCTAGGATCTTGTTGCTTTGAGGTGACAGTGGGCCTTTTTTTCTGCCTTAAGTTGATCCAAAAACATATTTTGATGGATCAATTCAGAGTTCCAAAACAGCTGCAATGTTTTTTTTATTTGAAAAATATAAGCAGCCCAGGGAGTAGTATGTTCAGGTTGAGAAATGTGTGCACTCAGTCAGGTGTAGGAAGGGTTCACTTTGATGTCAGAGTGAAGCAGAGAAGCAGAGAGCTGCCAATCACTCACTGAACAACCTACTTGACAAAACACTTGTCTCAAGGTAATGCCTATTGATCACCATTAGTGAGACAAAATTGGGCCATGCTGGCATGGATCCACTCTGAGGAAAACAAACCATTACAGTACATCAACACATAACAGTTGAGGTGACTCAAAGTTCCTGTTGTGACATTGGTACAATTTTTGCCTCTTTTATCGCTTGTATCATGTCTGAAAAGAAGAATCTTGAAGAATTGAAAAGATGGACGGTGAATTTTACACAGAAGAAGCTTTTCAGAAGTAAAATTAGTACTTAAGTTATGCAATTATAATGAGTACCTTTACATTATAATTTCTGCAGGCTGTTACCCATTTTGAAGTTACAATAGGAATTTAATTTTTGTGTCAGTAAGCACTTCTTATCTATTTGATTTACAATCAATTTTAGACAAAGGATCCGGTCAAATATATTTCAGGCACACAAAGTAATTGAATTGTGATTGTGACCTTCGGTTTAGGGATCAACTCAGGTCAACGTAAGACTCACTGTAATGTAAAACACTGATCACTTCATGTGCTATAAATCCACACCATTACAGTAATTGACAAACCACACTGTAATCACAAAAATTACTGTAGATTCCCATTTGGCTGATGTAAATGAGGTGATTTTTAATTTGATTGTTGACTGAAAAGTAATTTCTAGCAACACTGAGCAGATTGTATTTATCATGGCTGACAGTGACAGTATTCAGGTTTTTTTGTTGTTTTCTATGGGGGGAGGGGGGTATGGAATGATGGGATGTACATTCATTTTCTTTCCATTGATTCCAGAAAATATCATCCACGATACTGTTTACACTGTGCTCCTTCTCTTATCAGTACATCTACTCTGATTTTATTATTACTGCTATGTATCCACCCGTGCCTTCACTTCATAGCAGGCTTGAAGGTTATCAAGGTTTTCTTTCATTCTACACACTGTTTACACACACAAACACAAGCACACACACAAACATGCACAGTTACACATGTACAGGTGTCTCGTGGGGCCTCCTTGCAGCGCTGCACTCCTCTGGATGTACTCACACAGAATATACGAGCTTGAGGGCTTGGAAGAGGGCCAGGCTCGTCTCCTCGATTTTGGGTCATAAACGCGGCCTCTGCCCAAGGACTGCAGGGCCTTTTAAAACAGGGCTCAGCTTGATTGGACACACTTCTGTTGCTCCATCCCGACTGCAAGCAAGCCAGCTGATCAGAGAGGCAGAACAAAGCCGGTCTCTTACAAGCCAGTCGGCTCTCAACCTCGTACAGTAAACAGAACATCTTTTTTTCAGAAGACTGTCTTCGCTTCACTACTGCTTGTAGATGGTGAAACTGCTGTAAGGACAGCACCAGAATTATGTACCCCCCAAAAAATCTGTGGGATATATTAAGTTTCAAAAGCTCACTTGAACAGGGAACACAGCATCAGGATCAGTGATGGGAAGAAACAAAACTGAAAGTTGTGCATGTGTCCAGGAAGAAGTGAATGAGTTTCAAGTGAAAGTTAAGTTTTTGAGTCCCTATGCATTCTGCATACGGCCTCGCTCACACTGGTGTTTTGAACATCTAATTTCTTCATGAATAATACAACGTGAACCATTTGGCTCATGAATATGAAATAGATGGAACCACAGGCTCTCCCCCATAATCAACAGTCGACACACAGTCTGTCGTCAGCTCTCTCGCTCTGCAGCAGCATTTCCTCTAGTGCATTTAGCCAATCACAGCCGATCATAGCCTTAGCAGAATGTTAGTGTTGGTACAAACTGTCCGTGAATAATGTGTGAATACAGCATCTTTCGTTGCCAAGGATATTTTAGTGGATCACAAGCACTCTCTCTCTCCTTCTGTGTCTCTTTTCCACTCTGTCTCTCTCATCTTCATGCACAGACAAATGGTATTTACAGTGTGACAGCCCTAATTCCCTAGAACACCAACTTTTGCTAACATGGAGCAAAAAATGATTGCATGATTGTAATGTTTTATTTACTGCTGTTGGATAAACAGTGTCCTCACTGTAGAAACAACAGTGAAACATGATGCGGAGCTGAACAGATAATGCCGGAGCAATCTCTGCCCATCCGTTTACCCTGCCTTAAGCCGCATGGCTCTGCTCCAACATGGCCATATGCCCCTAAGCCTAGCTGCTATATTAAATTACTCATGATAAGAGTCTACATATCATCACTACCCAAGACTTAAACCAGAGAATAGCTGGCAATTTTGCTAAAACACGACTGACATCATTAAGTGATTATTAAAAGAGTTGTGAATTTACTGTTTCTAATTTGTTTTACAGTAAAATGAGATTTGTGAACTTTTGATTACAGTAGAAACAATTACTCAGATCACAGGAAATTTATTGATTACATTTTGTTACTTTTATCACTATTCTAAGCAAAAATGCCAAACTTTTAATGTTTTATATTTAAGTCTTGTTTTAAAGTTAAACTTCTGCTTCTAAAACTTGTTGAATATCTTTGGGCTTTGGACTGCTGGACAAATGAAGCAATTTGAAGTTTTCACCCTGAACTGTAAAAAATTGGACCAAAGGATTAATTGATTTATCAAGAAAATAATCGACAAATTCATTGCTAGTGAAAATAACTCTCCCTCGGATTGTTATGTATATATTTTTTATATATATTGTTAACTATTGAAAATGCATTATGAAAACATCATGCTACTTCAGTGTTGATTTCGATGGCGTAGTTCATTTGAAAAGGCATATGCTTTGGGTTGGAAAATCTCACTTTCAAAAGCATTTTCAAACCCATTATATTGGCACAACAAAATGCTCTTTTAAGTGCATGCCTGAATATTTAGGAGATCCAGTGTTTACACTGGAAAGCTTGATCAGCTTTTATTTATATTAGCTGTAATGACACTGTACTTAGTCCAACCTGCCTTGCACTCTTGTTCATACTTGTTCGTACATACGCTGTCAGTAAGGAAAGAAAAGTGAATAAAAGGCTGTTTCTCTAGCCTGATTGGACACAGAAACAATCTGTGTATGGCAGATGCATCCTTATCCAATCAGATGACAGGGCATGCTAATTAAAAATAGCGCACCACAAGTGGAAGGTAGGTTAGTCAAGCAGTGATACTGTGTCTTACATTATTAAGTGGGCCTTATTGATAAATTTCTTTACCAAGGTGTGAATGGGATAATGACTTGACTCTACCTCAGTTTGTGCCTGTATTCCCTGCCTGGATAATTAAGTCCAAGCAGCAGGTGCTAGTTAGACGAGCTTGCAAAATGTAGCTTCAGCTGCTTATTCAGACATTACAAGGCCATGTATAATGCTTACTGAGCTGTACATGTAACAAATAAGTTTAAGTAAGAAGCTTTTGTCACTTTTGATGAAGAGCTTAAAAACTAGTTCTGTATTTTCTCAATTGTAGAACATCCGTATTCCTAAGCATAAGCACAACTTGGCCTTGCACTGTACTGAAGAAAATGGCAACCTGACGGCAAGGTACAGTTCTGAAAATTTTCTAAATATAGTACACACTTGAACTTATTTTTTTTGGTGGGCCTTCTTTTAGGTGGTTAAAACAATTTTTTTCAGCTGACCCTGTCCACTCTGTACATTGCTTCCATGGTGGTACAACTTTCTTTTGTAAATTGGGGATTCACTGACCGCCATCTACTGCAGATAATACACTGATTTTGGATACCTCATACAGCCCCAGTTCAAAAATTATATCTCTTCAATGTATTTGACAACAAATGAAATGGACTTTGTGTTACTATTCAGGATACAAGACATAAAGAATAGCATCACAAGAGCTTTTCACTCTCTTTTCCTTTGAACTTGAAGGACAAAATGCTTTTGTGGCAAATAATGAGGTTCACCAATAATGTATTAGCGCATGGCAAGAAGAGAACAAGATGTTCTAACAGCCTTGTTCAAGCCCAGAAAACACTGTGGGTGAAGAAAGGTGTTGTCATAAAAAGGGGAAAACTGAGCAGAGGTGACTCAGAGCCACACTGAAGAGGCAATCTTGTCAGGCTTACAAGATTTCCTTCTGGGTTTGTAGTGTTTGACTTGGCGCCATTTGGCGGGTTTCATCTTTGCCAATTAAGCCAATCTAGTGTATTCCAGCAACTACAATTTGCGCTGTTTGCCAAAGCATTAATGAACTAGATATTAATTTCATTCTTACACTGATTTGTTAACTCCATTCTCTGTATCATGAATCAATGACTGATCCTAGTGAGTTGCAACATGAAAGTCCATGCATGGCTCTTATTAATGTTAAGATATTCTGATCAAAGACATATGAGCTAAATGAACTGGCAGGAGATAAAATGTATATTAATATGTGGGGAATTAGATAAATAGAGGAAAGTTAGAGAGAGGGAGATGGAAAGAGGCGGGGGCATTGAACGTGAGCTAGATAGAGACTCATCATGACAGTCATCACTTCAGCTATTATCCCTAATTCTCTAAGGGAATATCTCAGTAAGGCGGAGTAAATTTGAAGCTGATAAGAAGACAATGAGATTTGCCCAAGCTTTGAGGCAAAGCCCTTCCAAGGGCGTGCTTTCACCTACACTTGGCACTTGGTTTTAACTTGGCACATCAAATGGCATAATCATATAGCTCTCTTTGGTGTAGGTTGGATTCTGCTGTGTAGTTGTGTTTTGAAGTGACATAAGCAGGTGCTGTGCAAACTCTTTGGTGGGTGGCTTACAATATAGATTCATCATGTTATAAGTTGCCTGTGGTCTTTGCAGTGTAAAGATTTTATTCTCCCTTCTCTGCCCTCTGTGACTCTCTAATTAGCAGTATGAGTCGAACCACAAAAAGATGAAGGGAGAACCGTAGCTGCTCACATCAGGACATCCTCCAGGAAATTCCTTATGGCGTACAACTGTAGGCTGTGAGAGAAGGCAGAGCTGTGAAGGGTTTTGTTTCCCAACAAAAGAAGCAAAATAATTAAATTCATTTGAAGGTGTATAATTTTTATCCATGGTGGTGGAATGGCTCTAGGGATGCTAATGTCAGTCTGTCGGTCAGTTCACCACTGGCCCAGAATGAACAACTAACAACTATTAGATGGATTGCCATGAGATTTTGCACAGAGTCAGTAGGATTAAAAGATAAGGAATCCTTCTGACTGTGGTGATCCCCTGACTTTTCTTCGAGTGCCACCACATATTTGACATTTTTGGCTTATATAATATTGTAATATCAGCATGTGCGTTGTCATTGTGAGTATGTTAGCATGCTGATTTTAGCATTTAGTACAAAACACCATTTTGTAGCTACTACCATGGCTGTAGACTCTATGTGTTCAAATGCACTAAATGGCTATGGCATATCTGTGGAGTCTGGTAAGGTTTTTGAGACATCTGTGCACTCATTATCTTAACATACATAATGTATCTCTAGTATGAAGCAGATTCTGCTTCTGTTGATATTGGACCACAGGCTAAAAGAAGTGAAGGAATACAACTTCTAAACACTTACTCCCCCTTGGACTGAAAGTATACTTTTTTAATGTGTGTAGCTTGCTCCTTAGCACAGGACAATAGCTTTGATTTGTGGTGGTTACAACATGGATCCCAACAGTTAGCCCAGTTGATGGTCAAACAAAGTAACACATTGCCACAAAAACATTCAAAATTTCTCCAGCAGCATAAAGTACTTAAGCACTGTCCATTCATGTTCTCAGTATGTTCCAAAATCGCTAGCTTCATATTTTGGCAACAATTTGACTGTTTGGAACATACTGACCATACAGATGGACAGAGGAGAAACAGATTATGCTGCAGGAGTTTTTAAGTTTCTATAGACATGTTTTCTCCTATGTGACTGGTTTTTCGAATTTATGTAACAGCTGTGAATCCAAACTGCTCTCCTCCATGAACAAGATGTGCCTTTCAAGTTACACTGGGAGTGGTTTGATATTCCAAAAAAAAGCTTTAGATTTAATTATTCTATTGATTACTTAACACACAATAAGTAGCACTAGATGATAAAATATGTTACATTATTTCATTACTCATTGATCTGCATTTAAAAAGAAATTTAAAATACCCCAAGTCACATAAAGAAATTAGTCATTTGCATTTTTTCTTGTCCCTTTGACTCACTTATTCTGTCAGTTTCTTGTTTGTCATAGCCAGTAACAGACAAGAGAAGAGCCATAAGCAGACATTTTAGCCAAATTAACATTTTGTGTTTAACTAACATTAACTGTATGTCATGCACGTGGTGGCATTAGGCTTAGTTAGTTGTACATTTCTAAAGTTGGGATTCAAAAGAATTTTATGAATCTGAATCCAGTATTAAATCTGATAAAGAAATCAGAATTCTGTTCAAACCCATTTTTAGGTTTAGCGGTCAGCAAGGTTTAGTAGTAGTTTATTAATATAAAACAAGATTTTAATACAAAACCTTAAAAATAGAATATATCTTATTCCAACATCTAAAACTCAAATTCTTCAAATTAAATTACATTTGCAAGTCAAAAGACCTCTATGCCATTGTTTCCATAGTAGTTCAGAGACTATTCGAACTTGAAGTTATGACCTACACTCATTGAAATATAGCCATTAAATATGTAAACTCAAATTTGGCCTAGACATGTGTTGAGCTACAAAAAAATACCATGCTAATACCATGCTAATAAAATAGAGAGAGGAGATACAAGATTCATTTGGGTGTGCCCTCACACATGTAGTGCCTCGAGGTGTGAGGCGGCTCTGTTGCAGATTCTGGAGCTCTGCTGTTGTGGCTGTGAATTTCCCACGTGTTTCGGATGCTGCACAAAGATGTTTATCATCACTTCCTGTGTCCCCTTTGTAACGATACATAACACTTGGCGCTATGACTATAATTAATCAATGAATATTGGGATGTAGATGTGTTGGGGGCAGGACTGTAATCAAGCACGTAAAGTTTGGTGCAGATGTGAGCATGTACACTGTGTCTGCACTGATGTATACTACTTATACATCTTTTAGTCGTCAGGGGGATTGGACTAGATGGCAAAAATCTGAAGTTGGTCAGATTAATTCTCTATAAGGAGTTTGTTAAAGTACGGAGTGTGTTAATCATCCAAAAAATTCCATAAAATACAATATGGCTGACTTCCTGTTAGGTTTAGGGGGATTGCTACAAGAGGATTTTTTGGTACATCTGGACATGATACATGTTTTACAGAAATTTTGTATGTAGGTAAAACGTGCCATTGGGGCTGCTATGTTGAAGGTCACTGCCTGTTGCTCACCTTCTTCACTGGGACAGCGAGGGCTAAAGTTATGGGCAGACTGGGGTGCTTCTGACTCATTTGTTGTTAGTCTGCTATAAGGGGCAGGGACAATGATTTAACATGAATATCTTGCTAAACGTTTCCTTGCACTGATTAAATGTTGGTGAAATGTAGGCTAACACTAGTCTGTACCTAGCTAGCTTATTTCACTGTGGACACTAAGCCAACAGGTTAACAGCACTCATAGACTAAAGGCTGCCCACCTTTCTTGGGGAAAAACTGGGTGCCAGATTGACATCCTTTCCTGTCTTTCCTCTCTCTCTTTTCTCTCTCTCTGTCCTTTTTTGAAAACCAGGTTTTGGTTTACTAGGCAACACTGTGTTCACTGTATTTCTGTCGCATCTACTGACTGCAACTAAACGCCATCACTGATGAGTGTGCTAAGGCAGGACCAAACCATTTCATGCAGATACAGGGGGCTGGTCGGTCAATATAGAGGTTTACTTTTTTGTCAATGGGGATTTTTAACTTTTACTGCCAAAAACAAGTAAAAACAAAGAGATCATTCATTTTATTATTATATTTGAAATATATTTAAACTCAATGATGATGGTTTATATAATGTATAATATAATATAATTTCATATCCATCCATCCAGGGCGGCACGGTAGTGCAGTGGTTAGCACTGTCGCCTCACATCCATCCATCGTCAACCACATATCCTGCGTACAGGGTCGCGGGTTAATTTGATATTAGTGTATAATTATTTTTTGGAATTTGGAACTCGGAATTGTCTTAACTTTCCCCCCCTATACGGCGCCCATGGACACGCCACGGACAAAATGGTCGACTGATAATAGTAACTGTACAACTTTTAAGTGGGTTTAGACTGCACAGCGAAAATTTGATCGGACTAAATCCCTAGGAGGAGTTCATTAAAGTACAAAGTGTGTTATTCCCCAAAAATAACCATTAAATCCAAAATGGATGACTTCCTGTTGGGTAAGAGGCTTTTTTGTACGTCTGGACATAATACACGTACCACAGAAATTATCGTACACGTGGGTGAAACTTTGTTTGGGGGCTGGTCTGTAGGGGGCATTAGTGAGCCATTTTGCCACGCCCACTTGCGAAACGTATTTTTTCGCTCCGCCTGAATTATGTGCACAGTTTGGTGAGTTTCTGAGCATGTTTAGGCCCCCAAAATTGAGAAACAAGCTATCAAAACACTGCCCTACACATTCCCAGGACTGTTTCTCATGCTGTAAAATGTGTTCAATCGTTGTGATATGTTTACATTTATTCATTAAGCTGACGCTTTTATCCATAGCGATTTACAATTGCTGTATATGTCAGAGGTTGCATGCCTCTGGAGCAACTAGGGGTTAAGTGTCTTGCTCAGGAACACAATGGGGGAAGGGTCACAGAGGCGGATTGAACCCGGGTCTCTCACACCAAAGGCAGGTGTTTTATCCATTGCACCACCACCACCCACCCATATGTCTAAATTTATTTAAATTCTTTTACTCTTTAAAAATGGTACAAAAAACACTGAAACTGTATAAAAATGATAATTGCCTTTAGGACATTGTTTATTGTGATTATGCATTCTTCAAAGCAGTGGGCGGTACTCATCTGTCCCTCACACCAGAGCCCCGCAGTACCCATAATCACAGAAAATATTGTTGACTCGAGCATTTTTGCAAAACTGTATATGTGTAGGTTGTTGGGAATCTGTAGAGGAATCTATAAAGGGCATTAAGGCATTTGCAGAAAGCGGCTGGTTGCTGAAGAGGCAGAAACATGGTACCCATAACCTGAACATACTCTTTCTATCAGAGGCTCTCTCTGGAGTTGATGGCTGGTCCCTGCTGCAGGCCACTGCAGACACATAGTGCACAACACAGATGGTGAAATAAGGCACCAACGGCTCCAGTCAAAACATTGAATGTGTCATAATAACATTTGTGCCATAAGTTATGATTTTTTGCAGGCAGCAACGCTGTCATTCTACATAAGACACACTTAGTGGTAATGAACAGTAGTGGGTCTACACACACACACATACAGCCTCTTCATACATCACCACATTAATATTTGTTGATTTAGAAATGCAAGCTTGTGAATGACACAGAGCAGGATTCGCTGAATAATCCCCTTTCTGGTGCACAAAGGCATAACTTAAGCTGCTACAGTGAATACTAAGTCTCTCCAGCCTGGCATGCATTGGACTCTTCACACCCGAGCAGTTCAACTCGGTCAGATTGGCCTGTCTCTTGACTCGACACAAACACATGTTTTGTGGAGGTACTACTGGAAAGATACAGAGCACTATCTATCAAAATGGAGCCGGCTGGAAGTCTAATCTCAAACTGTATCCCACTCGCTTATTTATGTTACACAAACACATACTGCACATATACATACAAAAATGCACACAGTCCTTCTAGTTAAGATACAAAACACAGGCCTGTGCTGTTTTTCACTTTATCCAGACAGAACCTCAGCAACAACTCATAGTCACTTCCAACACCAATCCTCATATCACACAAAGAAGTATGCAGAAGGCCAAGATGACAATATAAATTGATGAAACAACAAAACAGTGCCCCTATATAGTAAGGAATTTCCCTCAAAAACACTGACTGCTGCTGTCAATCACTAAAAGTGTAAGTGGAATGGAGAAGATAATAATTTTGAAAATGAATCAGCATTTTTGCTGATGACAGTGTGAAACCCAAGGTTTTCAAAAATGGCCATTAATCTACCTCAGTTCAGAATTTCAGCAAAGAAAGAACAGTTGTAGGTTAATAAACACCATCATTATATAAAGGTTTAGGCTTGTCAGAAGGTTACTCAGTCTTTTATTAAATGATACTAGATCAACTGAGCAATATGTTTTTGATCTTCACATCTGAGATGTTGGAACCAGATAATATTTGGTATTTTGCTTCATAAATTATTATTATCATTATTTGTTTACCATTAATAATTTATTGTCTAATAGCTTAAGCAATAAATGATCCCCACATGACTTCAGATAAATTTGTATCATCATAACCTGACTCTGAGCATACTGGAATTTGAAGTACAACAATGAAGACCACGTTTTCTTTTCTTGAAAATGCCACACTGAAATCCGCCTGTGACTTGGCTGTGGCAGCAGTGATCTGTGTTTTTGTGGTTGTTCACCCATAACTGTTGGAGTTCAGGAAATTAATTAGGAATCATAGTTTGAGTGACAGGTCATTTGACACCTGAAAGAAAGAAAAAACACAGTCTATTCCACACAGGTGTGTGACTGGTCCTTAAAATTACCCAGTGATTAACATCACACCATGCTTAGTGTTGTGTGTAAAAATCCTGGGCAGACCCAGCTGCTCATTATTTTGGCTCCTGTGGTTCAAAAAAGAAAACTGTGACTTTTACGGAGGGCTGATTGTTGCTGCTGTTGCTTATGTGATACATTGTTTGACTTAATGACGTTTGATGATTGGAAATGCAGCTAAGGTGATGATGGCATGAACATATGTTCAAACAGCCACCTGCAGAAAAGGCGCATATATTCCTCGACTGTGATCTTTGCGCATTATTTCCAGCTGCAAGAAAAAAAACGACAAGGCACTATGAAACAACTCACTACAAATGAGGTGTAAGAAGGCAGTGTGTCACAAGAAATGTATGTATGTCACAATGTGTTGTGCAAGAACAAAAGCTGTGGTCTTTTTGAGGAGGAAAAAAACATGGATGGTTAGATGAGTCACCGTTCACCCTGTTCTGAACCAGTGGTGGGCTACATGTGTGTCACGCATGAAAAGAAATCTATTCGCCAAAGTGCTTATTTCCCACAGTGAGGGCTTCTGTCAGAGCTGTTCTGGTGAGTGGTCTTGGCATGGTTTACATTCATTCGGTCCCTTAGCAGGCAGGTAAATGCCAAAACCTTCAACGCCTGTCAGCATGACCGCATTTCTTAAGCTTTGGTGTTACTGTCCTGATGACTGAGGAATGCATCTAAATCCACAGGCAATAACAAATCCTAAAGTTGTTTGAGAAGCATAGTAATCATGTTTACTACCCTGGCAGTAATAATCACTTGTTCTCAATCAAGCACTACATTTCTGACCACTTTTTAAAGTTCAAATGTTTGAACTTCTTGTGAGAGATTGTCACATATCTCCAGTTGAGCTTCAGGTTTTTTTCAGAATCCCAAAGCTCAGAGCAGCAGCTCAGGTGACTCATGGTGACCCAATGCCCTATTGAGACACTTATTGGTGTGTGGCCTTAATTTTAGCAGTGACCAGCATATCACAGTGCACTAAAATAATCCAGACCTGGAAGTGAATGTAATTCGACTTTAACTTAAAAGACAGCTGACAATGAATTCCTAAGGAGCAGTATTTTTTCTATATAGAGGATGATATGCACAAATGCATAACTTGATTTAAGAAATTTTTATTCCTCATATTACAATTTTCTCTGAGTTTTCACACATTTAAAGAACCCACTGGTACTGAGCAATAAATGGTCTTACGTATAACAGGCACTAATCATCCTCTTAAAAAAATATTTGCTGAAATGCGTAGGCAGTATTTACAAATGATTCAATTCACCATTTAATCATCAAACTTCCAACCCTATCAAGCAATATCATTGACAGACTATGCTTATATATGCATGCCAATAACGACCGTAAATGACACACCTATTCTTAAACACTTCAACTGTGTCCTTCATTTTACCAGCAGTTGTAAAATCACCAGATGTGAATATGAAAGTGTACACTTGAGGACAAACCGGTTAAGGTTTAAGTGGACTGTTTTTGGCTGCAGCAGAACTAGCAATTTCAGATGTGATGGCTGCTCCAAATGCAGCTCCCTTTACCCATTTCAGCCAACACACAAGTATTTTCAGCATCAGGGCATTTTCAGCACCTCCCACTGATGGACAGCTCCTATTCACTTTTTTAAAAGCTGTATTGCCAAAGCAACAACTCTGGGACTACACAGTTTAAATTCTAAAATTCACTCTGTATTCTTCTGGTTAACCTGCTCAGGCTGTAGTAGAGAAATGATAACCTTATTTCTTCTGTGATTCACCCATGGTTGGCTTAGATGGGGTTTTGCAGACATACTAGGTCAACAGTATTGGGGGGGGGGACAAATACTGGATAATGAAGCTTGACCTAAAGCTTTCGCTTTGCCACATTTTCACTCAAAGCGCCCTTCCTGTGGGCCAGCCTGCCCACCTGGCCAATCCAGCGCTCTTTTTTTGCTGCAAACGTGTATGCTGAGAATACCTGAACTGAATTTGAATTACCATATGACGTAGGCCTTTTTCGAGCAGTAACGTCCTGCTGGCAACAGGGACTACCATAGACCATACAGTCTCTACCAAGCGCTCAAACACACAATTTGTTGCACCAGCTACTCCCCGCACCTCCTCAACCCCCTTTCCGTTCCTATCTATCTTTATACCAATCTATATCGCTCTATCCATCTCACACATACATTCAGAAACACGCACAATGGCTCACACACGTAAAAGGATGCGACAGCTATTATAACGTACCTGATGAAAAATGGAAAAAGGACATTCAAAAAATAAAGTATCTTTCTTTATATTGAAGTATATGAGCAGACCACAAATCACAGATTAAATAACGATGAATACTCGGTCTACATTGGAGTACAACAGCATATCAAGCCGAATAGACGCAATTGAACTGAATTTAATACAATACTTACGCATTTTTTCGAATAAATGAAATCGGGGATGAGAGCAGTGAAGGAAAAATCAGCAGGGCCCCGGTCCCCGTTTTCAAGATTTGCAGTACGACCGAGGCACAAATCTCCATGTGAAAGGGATTTGAGGGTGCTGCAGTCCGCGTCTCTCTCGATCACAAGTCAAGATGCTCTCCTGCGAAAAATGCCAAACATTTAAAAGAGTTGCGTGGATATGCGGTGCGGCCACTATTCCCTCGGATGTACTGAGCGCCGATGAAAGCCCACAGAGGACCAGTAACCCCCTGGACTTGAAGATATTCCTGTGGACTGGTGAGGAGGAAATCCTGCAGAGTTTTGTATGGGGGATCAAGTCTGTATAGGCCCTTCTTTCCCCAAAACCAGTCACAGTCCAGAATTGACTCCCACCGGTGGTTTCCTCTAAAACCGCTAAATGCAATTTGACCAAAAAAATAAACAAACAAAAAAACAAAGTGCTCGAATTCTTTTGGATTTAGCTGTCAGGCTGTTTTTTTCCACGGAACATTTTCTCAAAACAAATGAACAAGACCAGCGGACAGACGTGACAATTAACAATTACCTATTTAAAGCATGGTTGATAAGGTCAGTACAGAAAGGGGTGCAGAAGCGTCCTACAAAAAACCTGAGAACGCCTATTGGATAAAATTAAGGATATCCGTCCCACTGCAACCATCACACGCGTCGCATCAGGACAAACGGGTTGCCATAGGCTACTCTGAAAATCGCAGAGCATATGCCATACAGTGTTTTCTATCAAGTAGCTTAGAATGGGAAGAATCCACGGGACGCTATTTTCCCCCAAAGAAATCCGGTGTAGGCTATTGATTACATAAGCAGCTATTAGTAATAATTCCACTTGTCAGCTTGTCCGATCCGGGTGGTATGGCAGCAGCAGCATCATCCGTCTGTTGCAAATAAAGCGGGATTTTGCCACCGGCTCCTAATGGATCCCTTGCTCGCTGCAGTCCATGACTTGAATAGCGAGCACGTTGAAATCACGGTCTCCAGGCACAGACCGGCCGCGCGCGTGCGCGTGCATGACACGTGTGTGTGTTTGTGTCTATGTGTGTGTGTGTCTATGTGTGTGTGTGTTTGTGCGTGTGTAGGTAGGTGCCCGCATGTGTAGGCGTGAGCGTGTTCCTGTATTGCCCAGGGACCACTTTAACTCTGACCACTTTGCCTGCGCGTCCTGCCCATTTAAATCACCCAGTGGTCGTTAATTATCAGGGATCAATAGCATTAACGCGTAAAGCCCAGATCTGATGTCTCTGAGTGCGTGCGTGCCCGTGCATGTATGATTCAATTGTTGATGAGGTATGGTTGCCACCTACAGGCGTTAGTCTCTATCCAGTCATCCAGAACGGACCATTTCCACTGTTTGCATCCACAAATAAATTCACATTCAACATGTCGCCAAGAGATCAGTTCTTTTCCACAAGCACAGATAGTTATATCCACCATGTTTAAAAAATCAGTGGCAAAAGGAATCACAATTAATGTTTTGAACTTACTGCAACTTCATATTATTTTCCCACCTCCTATTTTCAATGAAAAGGTTTGTGCAACCAATTTATTCCTTTTGCGAATACTGTCAGAAGCAAACAAAAGTAACCTAGGCAACCTCTGGTGGCTGAAACCTGCTTACTGATTGCCTTTAAAAGTGTTGGTCAGATAAAGATGAAACTTCATCTACTGCCAAGAAGGATAGGTATGGACGTTTAGTGATCTGCAGACCTGCAGATAGACAAGGGAGTGTGCATCTATTTGATCTGAGATGAACAGCCTGTCTCATTAGATGACATAATGAACCGCAAGTTGCATACGTGATAGAGCAGCTCCTAGTCACAGAGGCCAAGCTGCTTTATGAGATACAGAACGACAGAGAGGGAGAACAAAAATCAATATAAATCTGTTATAATGAAATTGTACATAATGTTCTGATCACACAAAAACAATCAAATGAGAGCTGAGTGAAAGCCTAAAGTACCTAAAGTAAGTAATTACAGTTAAAGAATAAATTATTAGTGAGACATGAAACAATGAAAAGATTGATCAAACACCATCATTAAACACCTAACACTGCTTGTTTTGTCGGGCCAGCAGTCGAAAACCCAAAATTAAATTAGATTAAGAAAACCAGATATTTACTGTTGAGAGGTTGTCACTGGTGGATTTTTGGTATTTTTGCTTAAACAAGACTTAAGGGGAGAGTAATTTATTCTGCAGTGGGATTGTTGATATTTGAACTAAATTGCAAAGCACACAAACCCCTCCCTTCAGTGCTCTCTCAGAAGCTCCGCCCACCAAGATATCACATTTCTGAGGTTTCTCCAGCATTGAAAGCGTTCACATTCTTTTCTGTTTATATTTTTGCAGACCTTTTCCACTTTGGTCATTTTCCGCCTGTCTCTCCTTCTTCACAGTGCCTGAAGTTCTGCACGTTCAAATTTGCCATGTTGCACTCTCCCAGTGTGAAAACCAGATTTTTTTTCAGAGCACACACCAAATGGAGAGGTAGCAAACCGTGAGGAAATATTCACTGAATTTCAGAAAAAAGTGTACTGAATTAGGGCGGTGCGGTGGTGCAGTGGTTAGCACTGTCACCTCACAGCAAGAAGGTCGTGGGTTCAAGCCCCAGTTACCCCGGCCTTTCTGTGTGGAGTTTGCATGTTCTCCCTGTGTCTGCATGGGTTCTCTCCGGGTGCTCTGGCCTCCTCCCACCATCCAAAGACATGCATGTCTCCAAAATTGTCCTTAGGTGTGGATGTGAGTGGTTGTCTGTCTATGTGTGGCCCTATGATGGACTGGTGACCTGTACGGGGTGCTCCCCACCTTTTGCCCAATGTCAGCTGAGATAGGCTCTNCCCCCCCCCGCGACCCTGTACACAGGATAAGCGGTTGACGATGGATGGTGTATTGAACTGTCTTGATGATGGTACCAGATAATTTCATTAAGACAATACATGTCTGCAGCAAATTACACACCAATCTAAAGCTTTATGGCTGAAATTAATCGGTTTTCAAAGTTGATCAACGCATTAATTAATCAAGTAACTGTTTTACTCTTCTATCTATCTATCTATCTATCTATCTATCTATCTATCTATCTATCTATCTATCTATCTATCTATCTATCTATCTA